>JAWPHD010001467.1:0-137500 GCA_037043455.1 Cyrtodaria siliqua | reverse complement strand
TATGCAACTTTGCAGATATACAGACATATATACACACATAAATCATTATCTACGCACTCACTGTATGTATTGTTTTGTATATCCTTTTCTCAAGTATATACAACTTTGCAGATATACAGACATATGTACACACATAAATCATTATCTACACACTCACTGTATGTATTGTTTTGTATATCCTGTTCTCAAGTATATACAACTTTGCAGATATACAGACATATGTACACACATAAATCATTATCTACACACTCACCGTATGTATTGTTTTGTATATCCTGTTCTCAAGTATATACAACTTTGCAGATATACAGACATATGTACACACAAAAAACATTATCTACACACTCACTGTATGTATTGTTTTGTATATCCTGTTCTCAAGTATATACAACTTTGCAGGTATACAGATATGTACACACATAAATCATTATCTACACACTCACTGTATGTATTGTTTTGTATATCCTGTTCTCAAGTATATACAACTTTGCAGATATACAGACATGTACACACATAAATCATTATCTACACACTCACTGTATGTATTGTTTTGTATATCCTGCTATTGAGATAATAAACTCTTCCGATTATGCATGGATTACTTTTCTTTCCAGTGGGGGAGGGGTGGGGGTAACAATTATACAAAACATTTTCTGGGGCATATATATAACGACAGGAAAAAATTACAAACTTAAAAAAAAAGCTAAGAAGTAGACAGCAGTGTTTACTAGGATGATTGTTATGGTGTCCCTGAACTTTGACATAATAAAAAGTCTGTATCTATCTATTTTATTGTCCTATTTTACCAATGTTTATATATCGACTCCACATGGCTTCAAATTTTTGTACTTTTACATTTTTATATGCTATCCACTTTTCCACTTTGTATAAAGATATAATATGTTTTTTAAAGATATCTAGTTATGGGTTTTGCTTTTGCATCTTTTGCTGATATATAAAAAGTTTGGCTTGCATGATAATTTTGCTCAAAGTGATATCAAATTTATTATTTCCAAATAAGATATCTGTTTCTTCCCAAATTGTCAAAGTTATATTACATTTATTTCTAATGTATTCTGCAAGACCTGACCAAAATCAACCTATTTTGTATTCTTCGTAGAACATAGTGGCTGAATAGAGCTTCAAGGGGTTTTCTCAAAGTTATTATTACATTATAGTATGACGTAATTTACCTAAGGGAAGTAACTCCGTTAGAGTTAAAAAATGACTATGCCGAAGAACAACAACATTATCCGTTCGATACTGTTGTTTTTTCTTTCTATTTTCTGAGATATAACGTTTTAACATTAACTTCTATTTTTTATTTATAATTATGATCATGTTTTCATTTATTTATGAAATCTGAGATCAGTAGCATAGTAAGATATCCGTTATACTATTAAAAAGCGTCGTTAAAAAACTTACTGTGAGGGATCGCAAACGAACGAAAACTGTCATGGATTTATATATATTTAAGCTGCTATCGTATTCGGTTTTTTCTTTTTATTTTCTGGTATATGTTTTATAAAGTTAGGCTTTTTTAAAACTATGATCACTATATCACGTTTTTATTTATGTATGAAATGTGAGGTAATTATCATATTAAGATACAGACATGTTTATAACGGAACTGTGCTTATAAATCAGCTGCATTTGAAAGAAATGTTGTCCCTGGCAACTCTCCCCACTTAATTTACTCGAGAAGTAAAAAGGTGCATACTGGGCATAGAATCTGCAGAGGGTCAACCCTTTTGTGTTTGTGATGTCGTTTGCATTTATTATTACTTTTGCCTTCTTGTTTGTCTGTTTGTGTGTTTGTTTCTGTGTTTTGTGGTTGACTGTTCTCCTTGAATGCTACTTTTCCTGTCAGATCTTTTTTTTTTTTTTTTTTTTTTTTTTTGTAGGTGGATGGTGAATTACAACACTAAAAAAACCGTCGATGCCACCATGTTTTTCGGTTGTATCCCAACCCAGTCAAAAGCCACTAAGGGTCTCCACTCCTATTTTGAAACACATAAATTCCCACCACGTTTTAACTATAAGGTAGTTATGCTTCTTTCCCCCCCCCCCCCCCCCCCCCCCCCCCCCCATAACACCTTAAAACGTCTCAATATGCATTCATTCTTTATCAGACCAGATTTAAAGAAAAGAGAGTCCCTCGCGCACTCACCAAGCCACGCAACGGTTCGTGCCTGCGAACCTGTAAACAAAGGCGTTCAGTAGACCGAGTTACACGCCACCTAATCTCAAAACCTGGATCCGCATCTGACTGAACAACTCCATTACAGTTTTCAGACCTAATAACAATCAGATAGGAAACATTTTATTCAAAACCTACCACACATTCATTTTTTTTTGCAAACATTTTCCTTTCAGTAATAAACATTTTCAGCAAACAATGACGTTGAACAACGCAAAAATCCTACAATTTTAAGAGAAAATCCAAATATAATTTTTTTTTTTTTTTTTTTACTCAAAACAGTTTGTTTTTTCATATATAAAAGTTCTTATTTTGAAAATAAAACACCATTTTGTTTCATAATAAATCTTTTGAAAATATGATCTTCAGAATCAATGCATATTTGCGAGAGAAGTTAGAAGGAACAGTTCAGATGCCACATGACATGTTGGTTATTTAATCCCTATCGGTTGGTTATTTATGAAGTTTCCTATCTGGTTGTTATTAGGCCTGTGTATAGTAGTAATCGTCTTTTAAAGGACAACATGATAGCGACATTGGTAGTTATTTCACACAAACGATACATGTGTTACAGCGGGTAGATAAGGAAGGTTATTTAGAGCTGCTCCCAGATTGACTGAGGATACAGAGACATCCACATTCTTTTGTTGGAGATTATATTAATGCCCCCACCCCACCCCCCTCCCCCACCCCCACCCCACCCGCGGGGGAGACATACTGTTTTTAGCTTGGATGTCTGTCTGTCCGTCACAAGTCGTGTCCGCTCCATATCTCTTGAACCGTTTGAGGGGTTTTGAAATAACTTGGCACAAATGTTCACCATATCAAGACGACGTGCAGAGTGCAACTTTCAGCCACGTCCGTTCAAGGTCAAGGTCACACTTAGAGGTCGAAGGTCTTATGCACTATATCTCGTGTCTGCTCCATATCTCTTGAACCAATCGAGGGATTTTGAAATAACCTTTATCTCTTGTAGTTTCATAGAAAAAGATTTTTGAAGTTACTCCCTATAACTCTATGTAAAACTTTAACTCTATGTAAAACTGATCCAACAAGGGCCCCTAAGCTCCCAATTAAAGAAAAAAGAACCAAGGTTTATTATGAAAAAAAAAAATAGTAAAACATAAAAAAAATAAAAAAAATAAAAAAAAAAAAAAATATTATAAAATGTTGAACCCATGAACCAAGATTTCTTTATATGGAGAATATAAATAAATAAAAATATGCCTCCAGTGAGATTTGAACCCACGACCTCTGGGGTTTCCAGTGTACATTACTAAATATTGAAAAATGGCCATAACCATAACTCCGGTGTTACTGGTTCCATCTGGCTGGTTTTCAAACTCGTCTGAGCTTTCATTGATATCAACAATCTGGCCTAGTTTGGGAAAGGTTGAATTCAAAATGAAGGCGCTAGAGTGTTTACAAGGCTGTAAATTGCAGAATTGTGTGAATTTATGTGGAGGGAATGACGGTGTCTGCTGTGGACTAGTGGTGTTTGTGAGTGTATAGAGAGGTATATTCTCTGGTGTTCCAGGTGAATATTGCTCTAAGTGAACATCTGGCTCCTCTGCAAAGGCAGGAAGTGGAGGTAGATGTGGTCTATACTATAGGTTTTGCTACCTTTCGTGGCGAAGGTGTATTCATCAATGATTCAATTGGACGCAGCGTCCAAGTGGGTGATGGAGAGTTTGGTGGCGGAATGCTATCTGTGAAAGAAAGGCGTGTGTGTGGTGGTGAGTGTGGTGGTGTGTGTGGTGTATTAAGCGTGGGAGATGCAGGTGTATGTGGAGACAGAGATGTTGTAGACACAACTGGTCCCTCTGGTGGTGGTGGTGGTGGTGGTGGTGGTGGTAAGACATCGCATGTTTCTGCTTCAAAGATGGCATCAGGTGGCGTCGGTAACACATCGGTCATGTTGATAAGGGTCATCTTCGAGTCACATAGGTTTCTCAAAAAGATTTATCAAGGAGTTCTCCAACGGCTCGGGTGATGGGATGTTGTCGATCGCATCCTCAATATCCATAAATGGGCAGGGTGGAGGAACGTCCGCAACGATTGGTATTGTCACCATACGTGGGGCTTTCACCGCATGCTTCAACTGTCTGTGTCTTGTATAGACATCCCGTCGCCTTACTGGATATTCAAATGGGCAATCATCAGACTTTCTCTTTGGACCATGACGATGCCTTCTGTGTCTTGACAGTTGTCTGGCATTATCAGAGTGGGCGTCACATTCCAGACAAGGGAAACTCTTTTGGTACAGGATCATCAGTGGAGATGCGTATCTCTTTATTTTCACTGAAAATACACACACGTATCCACAATTGTTCAGCTTTCATTATCATATTATAATAGCACAATAAATGTTCACTGAAATGTTCACTGTCTTATTACTGGTAAAATAAGTCACTGAAAGCATGACTTAAAGTTCACTGGAAACGTGAACACTATTAATTATTATTAAGTCATGTAACAGTTTACTGGATGTGTAAACATCACGCTTTGTGTGTATCACCCCTTGGTGTTCTATATAGGCTTGAAGTTGCATAGATATTTAACGTCCTTCAACAAATTATTGTTAAAGACTATACATTATATATTTTATCATTAATGGTAAGGCTTCAGTTTGTTATGATGAACATTTTTTACACAAGACTTCTATCCATCTTTCTTGACTTGTAAAACAAGGTTAGAGACAATTTTACGAAAGTAATATGGCCCCTCACACCTAGGTTGTAATTTTGGGGAACGCCCTTTTGTTTTAGCCATTATTTTGATCCAAACGCGATCGCCCAAATTATACTCGAACGTTTTTACGCGATAATCATAGAGCTCCTTTTGACGTTTACTGGCTTTTAACATCTGGTCGCGCGCGAGTTCATGTACTTTTCGCAACCAATCTTGCAGTTTTTCTATTAAGTATCAGGAGAAAGACTCTTCTCCGCCTAGTCCATGGCCAAACATCAGGTCAATAGAGAGAGTGTCATTTCGACCGAATATCACCATATAAGGTAAAAACTGATCCCAATCTCTTTGGTTGTGGTATACAAATTTACTTAGCATATCTTCTATGGTCTAATTAAATCTCTCCACCTGGCCATTGGTCTGTGGGTAAAATGCGGTACTTCTTAATTTATCAATCTCCAGGATTCTGCACATCTCTTTAAATAACTGGGACTCGAACTGACGACCTTGATCAGTTAATATATGTTGCTCAAGACCATAACGACTTATAAATTCATAAACAGTAATGCTGGCAACAGTAATGACTGTTTGGTCCTTCATAGGATACAGTTCTACCCATTTAGTGAAGTAGTAGGTAATTGAGTATGTATTTATTACCCAAATATGTTTGTGGGAGCGGTCCAATAATGTCAATGCCTATTGTCTCTACTATCTGATTTTAGAGGAGATTTTGGTAGGGGCATTGGTATACTGCGGGCCTGACATTTTTCACATTTTTTACAATATTTGGCTACACTCTCTTTACATGACAACCAGTAGTATCGTCGTTTTACCAGCTCATATGTATTTCTCTCTCCCATGTGTCCAGCTGTGCAACGATCATGCAATTGGAACAAAATAACCGTTTGTAATGACTCGGGAATTAAAATTTAGTAATATTTGTCTCCGACTTTGTTAGTGTTTTCCCTACAAAGTATTAAATTCTGACATACTATGGAATCCCATTGTGACCAATAATGCTTTATGGTCAAACTTAAATGTGAAATCTGCTCCTAAGCAGGTCTCACTTGTTTCAGCTTATATTCATACAACAGTTTCAAGACAGTATTACTTCTTTGCTCGCTTTTTATAGTTTCTTCACTAATACTATTCATTCGTTCACTTTCGCCTGTACCGGTTCCGATGGGGGTCCGATTTTCGGATTGCCTACATGCATATGGACTTGTATCTTTACTTCTTCCATGGATGTCAATCAGGGCCCTTGAATCACTTCCAGGATCGTCTGCTAAATGTCGTGTCCCCAGAGCAGGTTCTGTTAAATTCTGCTCACGATTCATGTATGTGTCCCGGGAGTTGGAATCACTCTCATCTATTGGTTCTCATTGTCTACGTAAACTCTCTGTCCTATTTGTGAGTTTGTCTTCAAACTATTTTTAGTTTCATATTGTTGGTTACTGTGCTCTTTCGTTTGCTGTCACTCTACTCTCTACCTCTGGAATGAGCCAATTAATAATCGCAGTCACTTTGTTCTTCATTAGCAGAAATACCCTTCTCTTCCACAATGTGACCCAACACATTACTTTTGAGCCTAAACAAATGACATGTTTTGGTGATATTTTCAAATTGGCTTGTTCTGGTCGTTTCATCATCTCTTCTAACTGCATCAAGTGTTGATCAAACGTTTTTCTAAATATCAGACAATCGTCCACGTATATCAAAAGTGTATCGTACTACAGCCCATCATTTCGTACTGTATTCCATCAGGAGTTGGAAGGTTGCAGAGGCCGTTGTCAAACCAAAGGGAAGGACCCGGAACCGTAACTGGCCTTTAAGACATGTAAAACTCGTCTTATCCGTGTCATCTGGATGCATTTGGACCGGATGAAAACCGGAAGAACATTCTAAACTGCTGAAACGTTTTGAGTCATTCAAACAGTCCAAACAATCTTGAATTCTGGGTAGTGGGTAGGAATCCTTCAATGTCACCGTGTTCAGTTGTTTGTAGTCCACCGCCAGGCGTAAGGAACCGTCTGCTTTCCTTATAGCCTGGGGACAATAGGGCTTGCCCTTGGACCATGTGATTTTTCTATTATACCTATCTCAAGCATCCGGTCCACCTCCTTTTCTACTTCCTTTCGAACCACCTTTGGTAATTGACGGGGATTTTGTTTTATAGGAGGTATTTATTTTGTGTTGAATAATAACAGTAATGACAATGTCAGATTTTGGCTTACTAAATACTAAATGTTGGTACTGTAAAAGTAAATATTTTACCTTAATTTGTTGTTCGGGTATTAAATCCTTTTTACTTTCTTCATACACGCTATTGATATGTTCTGGCATGGGCATTGTTTCTAACTGTTTTCGTGAGATCTTGTTTAACTTAAAAACTGAGTTATTTGCTTGTCTTTCTACTACTACGGGTTTACAAACGGCAACATGTTTGTTCTGGTATAGTTTAACTGGGTTGTTGTATAAAGAAATATAAAAAGATCGGACAGGGAAAGTAGCATTCAAGGAGGACAGTCAACCACAAAACACAGAAACAAACACGCAAACAGACAAACAAGAAGGCAAAAGTAATAATAAATGCAAACGACATCACAAACACAAAAGGGTTGACAATAGGGCTACTGCCTTGGAACGGTCAGTGGCAAAGTAGGCCACTTTTAAATTGAGGATACGTAATGAGATAACATCATTATTTGTATCAAACACCACTTTGGCTAAAATTCCTCTGTCAAACCCATGTAGTATTCAGGCTTTCCACCTTTAATCGTTCCCTGGGTAATAATATCTGTGGCAGGAGGAATACATACTGTTTCTGTTAAATTGATTCGGAATACAGATGGTAATTGGCTTTCTAATAAACACTGGACTTGTTGTTTTTTTAATGTTACCCATGGCAATGTTGACATTATGAGTTTTAAGGAAATCCCAACCTATGAAAATTGGAGCTTCTACTTCTTTTAACAGGAACTCGTGGCTAACAGATTTTTCACCGATATTAATGGTGAGAGTGGTAAAACCTTTGCTTCTAACAGTACCGCCATCAGCCACTTTCAACAAATGTGTACTTTCATTTATTTCTGGTCTCGTGGCTAGCGGTATAGCTTCGAATCTTTTGGGATGTAAAATACTAACGGAACTGTCCGAATCGAGTAATGCATTAATTTGAATGTGACTAAAATCAGTATTTGGTAAATAATAGGCATTGTACATATCTCTATTTCCTTTAGGATTTTGTTGAATAGGGGTCTTTGTTCAATAGGAGCTGTTGCTTGACCCTTAGCTGCAGCTAATGGTAGTTTCCCTGGTTCTGGATATTTCGTGGGTAATTCTGGTAATTGAAATTTCTCTGATTGGTGACTTGAATAGGGAATTCTCTTTTGTACTCATAATTCCTCTGGTTAGATTCATTTATGGTGGGTAGGTTTGGTTTGTAGTTTCAGGATTATTGTATGTATTGTAAGGATGAATCTGTCTCTTATCAACTTCAGGGCAGTCCTTCTTCCATGGTCATAAAAACCACACACATGGCACTGACTGTTTCGGCTCCTCTTTTGTTTGTGTGCATCAAGCTTGCGATTAACCTGTCTTCCATTTTGGTAATTTCCTTCCTTTTGTTTCCTTTGTTCTGCCTCTATTGTTGCAATTCGACCTAATATCTCTTCATGTCCCTGTTGCAGATCTGATTTTGGTATTTCATAGTGTTGTGTTTCTCGAAAGACAACGTTAGGTTTTAAACAGTTCTCATTGGCCTCTACCTCCATTACTATACTTATGGCATCTTTCAATGTATCCGGTCTAACTATGGATAACGTTTGCATTAAAGTCGAGTCGTTTAGCGATGGACTTAAGTAGTCAAACACTAATTGATCCCTTTTCTGTTGTTTCAAAGTTGGATCTGCTAGTCGTACAAGGTCTGACGCTAATTCTGGTATTCTCTCATTTTGATTCTATTTTTCAACTGATCCACATACAGTGACTTCTGGTAAGAAAGCGCTCAAACCTCTGGATTAAGCAATCCTTTAGGTACTGATAGTCTTTGGTGGATTCCATCGAAGCATTACTAAGAAGGCCACTTGCAGGACCTCTTAAACTAATTGCTAAGTCAATTGCTTTGGATTCTTCTGACCATCTGTTCAATGAAGCGACCACCCAAATTGGCGTAAATATGAAGTTTGTAGATCCATCATACGCGGCAGGCTTGGCGTACCTATGTCTAGGTTCGGTATGATCCTGTTGGTAGAAATATGTGTCATTTCTTGATGTTGTTGTTGTTGTACAGGGTCCGTAGTTCTGTACGAATACAAGCCTCGGCCATACTCTCGGGTATCAACATCGGGTAATATTACAATTCGCTGGTTTCCACTTTCTTGTGGACTAAACATTCCAGACTGGTAATGTCTGGAATCACTACGGAGCTGTTGATGGTGTAATTCAACTGCATCTTCAGGAAAACGTTGTGCCTGAAGTGGTAGCGACCCTATTGTCGAATGACCTTCTGAAGATGGTACGGTATCTCCACCTCTCTCTAATAAAGCCATTTCTCGATAAATTTCATTTTCTGTACTTTTTACAGAATCTAATTTTCTATATAATTTCTGAAGCCTTTCATCGTACACATACTTTCCACTTAAGGACTCATCTGGACCCCCAAAGCACCCTTGAAATTGGCTGTTCTAATTGGTTTCCGGCCAAGATCGATGCCTTTTTGGTTTAACTCGTCCTAGGTTCACAGCATCTCCGCCATGAAACTTCCCCGCTAGGTGTACCTAGGAAGATGTTTCTTATCCGTATTCTGGCCGTGTGACTCCACTCCATGTGATCATCTAACTCAGGCAAAAATGAATAAGTGCCCCAGTGTTTCCTGGTATAATGGTTCTTCTGTCCCTATTGTTGAAGACAACCTTTCGTATGTTGACTGTGTGGAATCTTCTTGGATCTCATTATCCTCCATGGGTGCTCCCAGATCATTGTATTCTTCCATTTGGTCAGTGGGAATGGTCACCCCATTCAGCCATGGCTATATAGTCAATTCACTGGTAGCGTGAATTTCACCTCCGGACAAAATATATATTTTTTTAGCAACCTTCCCTTTAACGTGATTTTTTTTTTATAAAGCTGTATAACTCTTCACCCAAGTTGATGGTGAAAATGTAAAATTAATCTCCCTTGGATTGAAAAACGTAGCGTAAGTATTCTGGTAACGTATACACACACGGTTGTTTGACATACTAACTGGTAACGTTAGTCATTCACTGAATCAAAAAAATAAACTGGTTTTAAATCGTATCCAAGCGCATGCCCCCAATGTTGCACCGGGGTCTCGTCTCCCGAAAACCCGGTGTTTACTTTTGATCCAATGACAATAAATGATTTGAGGACAATTTCTAGATTAATAAATATGGATTTTATAAGCTCAGTTGTATGATAATAATATATACACTAGTAGACTACAATGACAGATCAGATTTTCGGTAACGGTAGCGAGCGGTTTGTGATATTTGAACGGCATGAAATGTCTAAATGGCTAGGAAGGGCGTCCCTGGAAACGGGACAAACTAAATCTGTTTTAATTGTAAATTTATAAAATACCCGCAACGAACCTGGATGTAGTATTTCGGTTAATATAAATATAGAGTGTATTCTTTAAACGTGTTTTTATCAAAAATGACAGTAGCTCTCTATGTCTATTTAGATTTGGATCTTTGGATGAGGTAACTACAAACGCTGCGATGTGGTATTTATAGTCCCACAGAGACACGGAAATTCCCGAGTGACCAACATACACCACTCGATACCCCGGGTTACCACACAGTACCACTTCGGAACTGTGAGTACCACTTCTGCAACTTCCGCGACTCCAGAGTAACCACAATAACCACATCGCATATATTTGTAATCCAACGTTACTTACGCAATTATCTTTAATATAAATTTATAAGTAACTTTACTAATAAAATAACTCTATCAAATGAAGATTCTAATCGAATAATAATGAAACAAACTTTAATTATAATACTTTAACAAATACTTATTATTCCGGAAGTAAACAATATTTATGTCATGCGCACTCGAACACTATATACATGAATGTTGACAACATGCATACAGAGAAATATTTAAGCACATTTACGATGAATTAAAAGCATTTTCCTAAATATATGGAGTGACTCAGTGATCAAGTAAGTTAATGATATTTTGATAAATGCAAATCGAAGTTCCTGTGAAATGACAATAATAATAACGGACATTAAATTAAGTAAATTTCGTAAATGAAAATGAACAAGAGTGCGTTGACTTAGTACTAATCAGGTACTACAATACATTATTATATCAGGAATCTCTATGAATACTCCCTGATAAAACAAATAAATACCACCTCATGTTCGTCACTTGCCAGCAGTCGTCATATTGGTTATCTTATAATTAAAGAGCTCGATGCTGCAGGAGTTGTCGTTTCTTGAAAATAGTTCAATATGGCGTCGAGTACTCTCCGAGTCGGATTCCCGAGTGACGGAATCCGACGAGGCAGTTCCGATTGAGGAATTCATGAGACAAATACATTCAAATGTTTTTCTATCTTTAGTAAAGGCGGCCATATTTGTTGACGTATATACTTCTGGGAGAGTACCACTCAAGTATGCTTCCTGTGAACTTTCGTCAAATTTAACATAGCGGTTTCAGAGGAGATGTTTGAAGCAACATCTCGGACGACAGACATCTCGCCATCCCATAAGTTTTACTTGCCTTCATTTGCGTTTGGATTGAACGCTCATAATATTACTACAAATTAATCCTTTGCGTATTACGATATGCCCTTACAAGTCCAGGTTTCATTTGGTTGGATTTTCAGCTATGTGTTTTAATGTGTATCAAATGTATTGGCAATATCATTTACAGCTTCAATTCAAACTAAAATAAATTTCGTCTGACCTTCCAAGCCAGACAAGTACAAAACTATATAGTAGTTCTGGATCCTTTACTTTCCACTTTTTCCATTAATAAACTGAAGTTACTTGCACTTTGTATGGCCAAAACAAACATAAAATAAGACTTTCTGTTGAAATAAATATATAGAAATGTAAAAGGTTCGGACAGGGAAAGTAGCATTCAAGGATGACAGTCAACCACAAAACACAGAAACAAACATACAAACGGACAAACAAGAAGGGAAAAGTAATAATAAATGCAAACGACATCACAAACACAAAAGGGTTGACAATAGGGCTACCGCCTTGGAACGGTCAGTTACAAAGTAGGCCACTGGGGGTTTAAACCGGTTCTAGGGTGCACCAAACCTCACTATTACCCTACTGTCATCCCATTAAAACAGGACAGTGCAAATAAAGAAATCCCCGCCATGATCTAATCTCCAACCAACAAGGCAGCATCAATAGGCAATATAAGTAAATTACAAATATGCTCGTGTAAATATAATACAAAAAAAAATAGTCTAGAAAGCCACAATGAAGGTACTCAATGACTTGGCATAAGACAGAGCAACAAGAGAATAAACCATTAAGGGCACGAACGACAAGAAAGATCATAGAAAAAAACAAAACAGGTGATCCTAGAGGAGTTACGGAAACTTTTGAGCCATTATTAAAATCCTAGTAATATTATTAGAAGGAACATGAAACGAGGTTGCCGAATGAAGATTTAAAGGTGTAAGGCTTACATATGGTTTAGTTCTAAGAAATGAAGAGTTATTTTGTGGAATTTATATTGATGACGCAGAGTGTAACCGAAGAGGTAAAAGATTTATTTTAAAAGTTTTAACTTATAGACTCATAATTTCTTTTTCTTTTGATACTTTGATAAAATTAAGCTGACGACCACGCACTGCAAAGTTGAGGCTGACTAAGCAGCAGCTGGAAATATAGATATACAAATCGAACAGGAATCGAACAAGAAAAGTAGCATTCAAGGACGACAGTCAACCACAAACACACACAGAAACAAAGAACAAATTTAAAGATGAATAAAAGGCCCAATAAGACATCACAAACAAACAAGGGTTGACAATAGGGCTACCGCCTTGGAACGGTCAGTGGCAAAAAGGACCGCTGGGGTTTAAACCACGTTCCAGGGTGCACCAAAACTCACACTTCCCCTACTGTCAACCCAATAAAATGGGAAAGTGTAAATAAAGAAATCCCCGCCATGAACTATTCTCTAACCAACAATGCAGCATTAATAGACAATATAAGACAAAGATGCTCGTGTATATATAAAAACAAAAACAACAATAGCCTTTTGGGCTTTAGGTAGACGTCATCATAGGGTCCACAGCCTGTCCGGTCATCGCACAATCAAAGAGGCTAGTATAGAATGGGCCGCCACCAAGCATGCAGTGCGTTGCAAAATGATATGGTCATAACCTCTTTTGATAAACACTTTAACAAGTTTATCAAAGATAGTATGAAAGTGATCATGACCAAGGATCTTACGAAATTTATAAATCACGTCACCATGGAAGTCAGGTTGTGATCGCAGAAGAGTTCTTAAATTACTTTTATATTTGGAAAGAAGATCAGGGTTACGATAATAAAATTTTGCAAAGGTTTTACGAAGTTTATGGTAACGGTAACCCTGATGGTGTAGTTTTTTAATTGTACAAATATTACGAATATTAAAGTCCTTAACTCGAGTACAAGCTCTAGAAAAACGAATAAGTTGAGACACATAGAGCCCATTAGATGTTCCCCATCTAAATGGGGATAATTAAAAATATCGAAATTAAAGTCATCTCTCTTGTCATATATTTTGCTAATTATTTCACCATTTTAAATGGAGAGATGTAAATCAGGAAAAGAAGCCTTAGTATCAGAAATATTAGCTTTGTTAAGTTGAAGTTCTTTAGGGTATATATTATTAACCATAGTAGAAAATAAAGGGTTGTCAATGTTTAATACGTCATCCAGATACCGAGAGGTGTCATTAAGGCCTCAATAACATCTTCCTGGGTATCTGGTGAAAGACTCAACATGAAATCTCTTTCATAACAATATAAAAACAAATCTGCGACAAGTGGTGCACAGTTCGTACTCACGGGAATACCAAAAATGTGTCTATCAACGGTCTTTCCATACCTGACGAAAATATTATCTAATAGGAAGATGAGTGCTTCACAAACTTCTTGGCAAATCCACATAGTATCATTGTCTAAACTGCCGTTAGTAAAAAACGCTTTAATACTATTACAGGCCAAATATGTAGTACTTTGAATTGATACTTTGCATCAACATATAGTTGTATCGTTCTTTTAAGGTAATTTAAATGCGTAATACTCTTGTGTTGGCATGTTGGACACAATTTAAAAGCAACACAATAAAAAAGGCGTCTCACCACTTAAGATAATTAAAAGTATATTGTCAATATGTTCCTTATCTGTCATTGTTTTCTTAAGTGCAACATAAGTAGGCAATTGGATAAACTTAAAGTGCACGCACAAGTGTGAACACATGGCGAATACTCCAAAGTCCAGAGCACGGGGCACAGATAAGCTTTGCATGTATTTTGATATTTTCAAACGGTGTTTCGTAATAAGAAAGAAAGTTCAAATATTGCTTAAAACTCATACTTAAAAGACAACAGAAAACACGTTTTAATAGAATATAGACGTCTTTAAAACATGAACATGGAAGAAACAATACTGATTAATGTTTATACGCAACAAAGTCTTAAAATTGAAGTGACAAGCCCGGGGCTAGGGGTGCGTGAACGGTAGCAAGCATATTTCACTACCGTTCGTGAACCGTCTCAATCAAACCGAGACTGCAATATTTCGTAATTATCGTGTTCGGCCGTTTCCAAAGGTCCACTTTCATACTCTTTTAGATATAATATTGTTTTCAAAGTGTAAGCGACTCACAAACATATCGGGAAATATTTAGGTATGATGTAAAAATATCCCTTGGCTATAGTGTTAGTTCAGTTCATCTTGCTAAGTATAATATTGGCGGGAAGGGCCTTTATTAATGATGGAAAAATTGTTGCCCAAACCTTTTGCTCGTATATAACATAAAAGCAATCAGATATGTTTAAAGTAAAGTAAGTTCGGACCAGGTATTTGTCCTCTTTAGTTGATTAACAACGTTGATGTTTGGTGTGAACATCTGTATAATCCGGCTAGGGCTAATTGTATCATCGTATTACCTCAGGAGATGGTAAGATGATGATACTTTTACGGCAATGACAAGACGATACATGGTACAATGGCGTTGGAAAGGTAGTACGATGGTGATGTTACGATGACACGATGGTGATAGCGCGTTGGCGATAACGCAATGAAATGACGGACTCACACTTTTATCAATTTTGAAACGACAGAGCTGCATATCTTGTTGGTTAAAATCTCTAGTAAAGCCAACACCTGAATTTGAATCAAGAAAACACATGTATTTGCAAGGTGTTTTTTCCTCACCCCTAAGAATTACAAAATGCATACACTGTTTATCCGAACATTTTTTAGTGCTTCGATCAAATACTGCTGAAATTGAAATGAAACTCAAACCAGAATGTTCTTTTATGTATCGTCTGTACTTTACGCAGCATATGTATCCTGCCGGTACGATGACGATGACGCATTGGTAAACTGGTCATTGGTGAATTAACATAGTACGATCGGTTCATAGCCACGAATGCTATGTTGGTGAGATTTGCCCTTTCCGAAACTACAGAAATCACAAACAAACAACAAATACGTACATTTACCAGTTTATGTTAATTTTTACCAAAACAATATATTAATTATATTTAAAAGCATTGGAACACATAATGAAGTATTCTTTTCTAATTTGATGTGGACAATAAGTAGACATATTAACTTGTTACAAAAAGGCGTCCAAAAGTATGCGTATTCTTAAAGCGAATTTCACCGTGCAACGTACCTTTTGAATAGGTCGGGGTTACATTTTGGGCAGAAAGGGTTACCTTTTGTGTAAGTGGTTACCTTTTGGACCGGGTTACCTTTTGCTTTCCTATATTCATTAAAAGGTTTCATTGAAAATATTTCATACACCGCTGTGTGTTTTAAAAAAGGGAATCTTTAGCTCTATCCAGCTGGCTTGCGGAACGTCGGTGGTTCTACTCAGGTGCCCGCCTGATCACGAACATTGCACGGAGGTTCACCAGGGGTCTTCCTCCATCAAATGGAAGCTCGAAATTCGCCATACGACATTAGCTGTTTGTGCGACTATGAAATTCAATTCAGTTTACAAAGGGGCAGGCTTGGCCTAGTGGTTAGCTCGTTGAAATGGAAAATCTGAATGAACCGGATTTCATTTCAAACCTTACCGGCGTCATTTAGTTTTGTCGGTATATTCTTGAGCAAGACACTTTGCATTTGCCTCATCCTTCGGGTGAGGACGTAAACCGGGCTCTTTTTGTATTGAACTGTATCCTCCTAGGACGTAAACGAATCATAAAAACATATTCGTGATTAAGAGTAGGGCAGGGTTCCCGGACTCCTTTGTATCCTTCGGGCATTTGTTGATTTACATATATATATAGTTTTTATTGCTACCATATCATCCCTTATTTTTAGATCCTGTTTATGTGTCGACGTGCCGTAAAACACCATTCATTCATTCATTACTTCATTCCTTCATTTTTATCCTTCATCTATCTCTGGAGCTGCTTTAAATAATATATAATGTGTTGATGGGCCGTCAAACAGCATTCAAATCGGCTATACTCAGATAACAAGGGCGGACACAGTGCTCTCCCCTCTGCACTCAAACGGTTATGTTAGCTTGCCGTATTTTAGGGGGCGTGCACTGAGTCAGCCGTTGATCATAATGGGATTTAGAAATTAAAATAATCTGAAAATGCATTATGCAGGTTACAAAATAGTTTCAGAGGCATGCCCTCTAACCCTTAGATTTACCCCCTGACTAACGTCTTTACACCCCCACCCACCCCTCACCTCCTTGCAGAGAACTCCATTGGAGACTTTAATAAATTAAAGTACTGGGTGATCGGGGATGTCCTCCTCCACCACCCCTCACACATAAACAACAACAAAACATGTATGATATTTTCTGAAAATTGTCCATCTAGTGGGGACGTAAACTGGGCGAACCCGTGTATGGGCGGAGCCTATTCCCTGAGCGTCTGTTAATTTTAAAAAATCATATGAATATATTCGTTAAGAATAAGAGATGGGCGTGTTCCCGGATTCCTATGTATCCTTCCCCTCTCTCAGCGGTGGCTCTAAATAACAAAAGCCGATAAGCAACATTTAATTCAATCTTCAATCAATTCGCTGATAATAATATGCATATTAAATAGGACAATGAATAATTAATTTTACGGACGTACGGACAGACACGAGTAATGCACGTTCGTGATGGAGGAAAACATTCTAGATAAACCTTTAATTTGTAATTGAACAGTTAGGTCTAGATATATATGTATGTATGTTCAAAATTGTCTAAAGAAAATCATTATGTACAGCCGTGCATCAAATTCTATAATATGTTCAGAATTGTCTAAAGTAAAAAAACAATCTGTACAGCTGTGCAGCAAAGTATTGATCACTGACCAAATGGAGTCAGTTCTAAAAGATTCCATTTTTCTATGACAGCAGAAGCGGTCCAAGTTAACAAGACTCGATTTTCTTTTAATTGTGCACATTTTATTAACTTAACAAACAATTGAAGAAGTAAAATAAAATTAAGTAACTAAAGAATGTGAATTAAACAATATATAAACTTATTTGAAAGACATATTTGCATTATTTATTTTCAGAAAGCGGTTATGTTATCGTAATTTTGTCATAGAAATGCAATTTGCGATCACATGATGGTATCCTCTGAAATACTTTAAGACGAATACGTGTTATTCCATTAGTTATCGTAACATGACGAGGCCGATATACGTTTCCGTAGGGTAACAACCCTTGTATAGTGAGAAACTGGTGTTCATCTGAGAGTGGTGTATGATAGTAATTGGTTACTCAAATAATATAAGTACAATAATGTTTGATTTACTATACTTATTTAACGCTGCCTATTTTTTCATAAGTAGTATAGAAACCGAGGGTACCAGGACAATTGCCCTTCGCGGGTCCAAAAAGACAATGCAAAATATGCTAGCCACGGCTCGCAACTTAAGCACACCATCGATATTGAAAACTGATAAAAACAACTTTTAGTCAGTCTAAATAACGATGATATGCTTGCCGTTAGAAGCCTTTAACACATTTTTAATTGTCTTTTTGGAATTGAATTGAATTGAATGTTGTTTAACGGCTCATCAACATAGAATAGGTTTTTAGAGGGGGGAGGATACATAGGAATCCGGGAACCGTGCCCTACTCTTATTATTGAATAGATTCCTATGATTCGTTAACGTGCTCGGAGGATAGGCCGACGGAAGAAGCTGAGGGAAAGTGTCTTGCCCAAGAACACACCGACGAAACTCAGTGGCACCATGGACGATTGAACCCCGCGAGGGAAAATAACGCAGCTACCCTCAGATTTTACTACTCATCAATCTGGTTTATCGATACAGATATAATAGATTATTTTAATCTACCCTCTTCTTTTATAAATTACCATAAACGTTAAGCAAAGTCAGACGGAACCGGACAGTAGTCTTCATCATCGCTGTGCATATCATAATCTATCATAGTATATTTTATTCTACATTTTGCTATCTTGTATTTTAGTTCAAGAAGTTCTTCCCTGCTTTTATTTAGCTCTCGTTGATACTTATCCATTTCAAGTAGCAATCTTTTTCTTTTATTGACTTGGCTTGCTTTGGTATCCATGTAATCGTCATGGACTACCTCATATTTTACTTGGAGTTGCTTGTTTACCATTATATTTTTATATTATTTTTTTTTCAATTTTCAAGTCTTCTACAAATCTTTTCTATACC
Organism: Cyrtodaria siliqua; assembly: GCA_037043455.1. NCBI lineage: Eukaryota > Metazoa > Mollusca > Bivalvia > Adapedonta > Hiatellidae > Cyrtodaria > Cyrtodaria siliqua. The sequence continues at coordinate 118,716 of JAWPHD010001467.1, read as the reverse complement.
TTTTTGTTCGATTAATAATACTATAATATATTTTATATCTTAAACCTGGAACATACTTATTAATAAAAAACACAAAACATAAAGCGTTTTATTTACAGTATTATTATTATCAAATATACATCAACTGCGTAGTCTAACAATCATAAAATAACAATTGTGGAAGCCAAACATTTCTAAAAATAAACGTTTATATTATAAACGTTTGAAAATGGAACATAAAAACCCAAACATTCTAAAATTAACAATTATGGAAACCGAACATTTCTAAAAATAAACGTTTATATTATAAGTTTATAAATAGAACATAAAAACCCAAACATTCTAAAATTAACAATTATGGAAACCGAACAATTATGGAAACCGAACATTTTTAAAAATAAACGTTTATATTATAAGTTTAAAAATAGAACATAACATTCTAAAATTAACAATTGTGGAAACCGAACATTTCTAAAAATAAACTTTTAAAAAATAAACGTTTATGTTAAGATCTTTCTGGAATCCTATTTTATGTCATGTGACCATGTCATGTGATGCTTCGAGAACGTACGTCCTACCTTTTGACACGTTACGAATAATGCTATATCATTCGGCCCTACAAGTGTTCGTACAGTTGTCACGTATTAATATTTTGAATGCCCATCAATGGTACCTAACTATTAAATAAATCATTATCATAGCCCTTCCTTCTTTCTGTTTATAATCACGTTGTATAACTTTTTCAATTCTAAATACTTTTTGATCAGCTTTTTTCATTTCTAATTCAAAAAAACTCCCGTCAATTTTTTGATTGTTTTAAATATTTTGTTTTTTGTTACAGGATTTGTAAATTGAATTTCATCAATAACTAATATTTTTGGACTTCCGTCCAATTTGGTGTATACCCTTTTCCAAAAGTTATTTTATATTTGCTAATTCTAACTTTGTCCCCAATTTTGAACTTATTATTAATTTTCGTCTTTCCATACAGGTTAAAATATACTTTTCCTCTATTTTTCTTATCACTGGCTTCAATCGGTGCCATTTTAATACTCTGATGTTTTGTATTATTATACTTATCAACCATTGCTTGCAACACGTCTAAATATTTATTTGTATTGTTTGCTGTTAAATATTTCCACATCCTCTCTTTTAATAGTCGGTTAAACCGTTCAATTACTACAGCCTTTCCAAAATTAAACGTGTGATACATTTTCATATTATTACCATCAAAAAATTATTGTATTGTAAAATTCTACACCCTGATCGACCCATAGAAATTTACACCGCCTCCCAGTGATCATATTTTTTTGAAACCCCTTAGTAATTTCTAAACCAGTTTTATTCTGAACAGGCATAAACCAAGTAAATTTACTAAATACATCAATAGGTATTGAGTACCTTTGTTATACTTTGAAAACTATTGCATATCAACCAAATCAGCCGACCATATTTTACCAATTTCACTAACAATCACACGGCGTTGAGTGAACTTTCTTCGTATAGGTTTATGAAGTTTATCGGCTAATTTATCAGTCCATCTCAACGCCTTTTCTTGTTTTTTGATGCTCCAAGAACAAGTTTATATTGTGAGGTTTGGTGCACCCTAGAACCGGTTTAAATCCCCAGTGGCCTACTTTGCCACTGACCGTTCCAAGGCGGTAGCCCTATTGTCAACCCTTTTGTGTTTGTGATGTCGTTTACTTTTATTATTACTTTTGCCTTCTTGTTTGTCTGTTTGCATGTTTGTTTCTGTGTTTTGTGGTTGACTGTCCTCCTTGAATGCTACTTTCCCTGTCCGATCTTTTTATATTTCTTTATATGTAGCACTAATAACCGGCATAACAATCACGTTTTTAGCAATTTTTATTCCAAGTGATTTAGACTTACTAGTTTTTAAGTTAGTCAGCATGTTTAAATCACACATTGATTTATTTATCAATAATCATGCTCTTTGCAAATAGCATCTAATTCATTTGATGGTTCTCCACTATCAAATGGATTACCCGGACCGCAATATTTATAACTAGGAAGTGTTAGCCCGCTTTTAGGCAACAGAGGGAGCAAAGATTTATGAATATCAATACTTCCACCTTGTGTACTTTTAACAAACTGTGTTTTAGTGATACCACAACATGAACAAGTTGCTTTTAACATTTCTGCCTTATGTTGCTAACATATACTGAGGATTAACATTTTCAGTAATCATTTTTTCTTTAACGCAGTAACTCAAGTATAATTATATGAAATAATTTTTTTAATGTTTTCATTTTCTATTGGTTTCTAAGGTGTTAATATTTATAAAGAATATCATAAATCTTATTTCCTTCTTGAAACTTTTAAATGAAGAATAGACGGAAATATCCACACAGTACACTCGTTTTATCTTGATACTGAATAGTGTTGTATTTTATTTTAGGTATTTAAGTTAAAACTTCTGTTGGTGGACTTATGCCAAACGGATCAAAGTAATACTCATTACAATAACAAGCCCAATGTGTACCAGGTCCGGTAAAATCATCAAGATTAATAATACCACATTCTTGTTTATTTTGTTTTGTTTGTAATTTGTTCTTGCTAAACACTCCCCTGAAGTTTGTTATTACCTAACTGCTTAACCCATTGTATTATATCTAAATTAGAAATAGGCTCTTTTTTTAAAATTAATTCTTTTTTTTACGAGTGGGATACATCTACATGGTCTAATTTGTAAATCTACCTGTAAACCATTTCCACGGTCAACCCTTAGCCCTTTCCCTTTTTCCTTTTCTACCTACTTGCAAACCTTTACCTGTTAAACCACTAGTACGAGATCCAATTAAACGAATTCCTAGTGATGCTAGTCGTCAAAGAAATCCTCCGTCTTGCTGTTGTTGTTTTGTTAGTGTAATAGGACAGCATCCTTTATAATATAAATTTTTTTTCTTTGTGAAGGCGTTAATTTATTTGATTTAAGTAGCGCTTGTTTTATATCATTAGGGTTAGTCACCCTTCCATTTCCAAATAGATTACCAATTCCAGTACTTTCCAAACCTATAAGTGCTCCTGTTGCTAGTGGTGGTGATACTTTCGTAGCAAACCTAGCAACTGTTGTTAATATTGGTTTAGTCAACAAACCAGCTAATGCTCCCAAACATCCATTTTAGACTGAGATCTCATTTGTGATTTTGATATATGTGTGTCTAAGCCATGGCCGTTGTTTTTAGCTTACATAATACTCTTAATCTAAGTAGCTTTTAGTAGCAAGGAAAATCCCCAGTTAGTCGGTTATCTTTTAACCTTATTGTTAATTCAGTTTTGTTTTTATATGCTTTTGCTAAACTTCTTTTTTGCCCTTCTATTGAATTTACTGAATAAGCTGTGTAATTCATATATATTATAAGTGTATGCTTAAGTCAAACAGAACCAAGCATACACTTTATATCGAGCAGTAGAAAGAGTATTTACCTTATATCTTAAATTTAGTTGTTTTGAATCAATACTGACTTCATCACTTTTATAACTTAAATCAAAATATATCATACCAAAGGGCATATAAAAATAACCTACATTAAGTAAAGTTCCAGTGTTTTGATCATTCTGTTTGTAAGAATAATTAATAACATCTCTAAATATTCTTATAATATTACCATAACTGTATTCAGTTTCTGGATAATATACAGCGTTTCCAACTTCCAATCTAGCTGATTATAAACAGCAATTAGCCTCAGCGTCATTCAGTTTAAAAGTATCTACAATATGCGGATTTTGTGTTTGAGAAGAACTCTTGTCTGCCCTTTGCAATTACACAAAAACATGTTTCGAACTTAAAACTTTATCAAAAGAGGTTATGACCCTATCATTTTGCAACGTACTGCATGCTTGGTGGTGGACCCTTTTACAGTTCGCCACTATGCTTTCCTCTTTAATTGTACGATGACCGGACATGCTGTGGACCCTATGATGACGCCTACCTAAAGCCCATTGGGACGGTGGCATTTGATGTTTGTCCATGATCTTTCTTGTCGTGCCCTTAACGGTTTATTCTCTTACTGCTCTGCCTTCTGCAAAGTCATTGAGTACCTTCATTGTGGCTTTCTAGGCTATTGTTTTTTTGTATTATATTTACACGAGCATATTTGTGTTTTACTTATATTGCCTATTGATGCTGCCTTGTTGGTTAGAGATTAGATCATGGCGGAGACTTCTTTATTTACACTGTCCTGTTTTAATGGGATGAAGTAGGGTAAGTGTGAGGTTTGGTGCACCCTAGAACCGGTTTAAACCCCCAGTGGCCTACTTTGCCACAGACCGTTCCAAGGCGGTAGCCCTATTGTCAACCCTTTTGTGTTTGTAATGTCGTTTGCCTTTATTATTGCTTTTGCCTTCTTGTTTGTCTGTTTCCGTGTTTGTTTCTGTGTTTTGTTGTTGACTGTCCTCCTTGAATGCTACTTTCCCTGTCCGATCTTTTTATATTTCTTTTTAAGGTTGGTTGACTGGTCTATTGTATATCAGTTGTAAACAAACTGAAAGCATAATACTGAGAGACTGTCAGAAATTGATAGCGGGAAGAATCATTTATCACTTACTTGCATTCAGTAGCAAGAACAATGAATCGACATAGGCTACATACTCGTATGTCAAAAGTGTCTTTAGAGACACAAAGTGGAATACCCTCTGTCAGTATCAGTTAAGATGTATATGCTTACATTTTCAGCACGTATACATTAACATAAGCGGTCTATATGTGGTTTTGTAGATGGATCAACATCCGCCTTTTATCTTAACTTATCTTATTTTATCTAATATTTATTATACATGTCTTTGTTAAAATGGAAAGAATTAGAAGGTAAAATACAAAAATCAAGTGAACTTGTTAAGGATGTTGAAAATAAAATTATTCAAAAAAGAATAGAAAAGGGAGCTAGTCGTGATTTATATAAAGAAGAATTTAAACAGGTAACTAGAGAATAAAAAGTTAGTCCGATCAGTTAACGAAGCAGTTAGCTACTCTTCCAAAAATAAATTTGCTCTTCCTAAAACCATAGGCGAGGAAGTACAAAACGAAATGTATCAGGGATTACCTCAGTTATTTTACGAGGAGCCTGTTTCAGAGCCTGCGCCCAACGTAATTACTGCATATGCTGGAATTTATATAGATGTACTACAGAAATATAACCTCCCGTTGCCATCGAAACTAACTACGAGAGACAGAGGTGAAACTCATCTTCCTATTAGATAATATTTTCGTCAGGAATGAAATTTAATTGGGTTTTAAGGCGCAGGAATTGAACGACCGTTTATAGACACATTGTTGGTATCCCTTTGGGTACGAACTGTGCACCAATTGTCGCAGATTTGTTTTTATTTTGCTATGAAAGAGATTTCATGTAGAGTCTTTCACCAGATGTTATTGGCGCCTTTAATGACACCTCTCGGTATCTGGATGACATATTAAACGTTGAAACCCGTTTCTGTCTACTATGGTTAATAATATATACCCTAAAGAACTTCAGCGTAACACAGATAATATTTCTGATACTAACGCTTTTTTTCCTGATTTACATCTCTCCATCGAATATAGTGAAACAATTAGCAAAATATATGACAAGAGAGATGATTTTAATTTTTGTTAATTATTCCCATTTAGATGGGGATGTTCCCCGAACAACTTCTTATGGGGTCTATGCACTCGAGTTGAGGACTTTAATATTCGTAATCTTTATATAACTAAAAGGCTACTCCATCAGCGTTACCGTTACGCTGATGGTTCGTAAAACCTTTGCAAAATTTTATTATCGTAACCCTGACCTTCTTTCCAAATACGAAAGTAATTTAAGAACTCTTCTGCGACAAGGACTATCACAACCTGACTTCTATGGTGACGTGATTAACAAACTTCGTAAGATCCTTGGTCATGATCAATTTCATACTATCTTTGTTTAACTTGTTAAAATGTTCATCAAAAGAGGTTGTGACTCTATCAATTTGTAATACACTGCATGCTTGGTGGTGGACCCATTTACAATTCGCCACTATGCTTTCCTCTTTGATTATGCGATGACCAGACAGGCTGTTGACCCTATGATGACGTCTACCTAAAGCCGAAAAGGACGGTGGCGTTTGATGTTAGTCTGCAGTCTTGTCTTGTCGTGCCCTCAATGGTTTATTCCCTTGTTGCTCTGGCTTCCGCAAAGTCATTGGGTACCTTGTTTGTGGTTTTCTAGCTATTATTGTTTTTGTATTTACTATATACACACGAGCATATTTGTGTTTTACTTATATTGCCTATATGCTGCCTTGTTGGTTAGAGAATAGTTCATGGCGAGGATTTCATTATTTACACTGTCCCAGTAGGGTAAGTGTGAGGTTTGGTGCACCATAGGACCTGGTTTAAACCCCAAGCTTTTTGCCACTGACCGTTCCAAGGCCGGTAGACCTATTGTCAACCCGTTTGTGTTTATGATGTCTTATTTGGCCTTTTATTCTTCTGTAAACTTTGTTTCTGTATGTGTTTGTGATTGACTGTCGTCCTAGACTGCTACACAGCCGTCAATAAAATTAACGACTGTCAGTAGCCGCTACACGTGATAAAATAAAACGCATTCATTGGTCAAACATTATCGGGAAGGGGGTGGGGCACGTCATAGACATGTGTTTAAAATTGTTTGCATCTATAAATAGATTGTGTAGGCACATCACCATGTGGAAGTTGAATCTGTGTCTAAATGTTGATGTTTGAAAACTTCCGTTTTGCGTAGTTTTTAATGAATAAAAAAAGGTTTTCAATTAATATAAAAAAGGCATGAGGATTTCTATACATGTATCAAGCCAAAACAAATCGACTGTATTAAGAATATACTGGATGAACGTTAGAAGTATAACCAACTGGATACGAAAATCTCTTATAATACTTATGAACTTGTCCAGTTTATTAATGAAACAAGGGTAATAATTGAAAGAAGAAGGGTGAAAATATCGGACAGGGAAAGCAGCATTCAAGGACGACAGTCAACCACAAAACACAAAAACAAACACGCAAACAGACAAACGAAAAGGCAAATGTAATAAAAACAAATGCAAACGACATCACAAACACAAAATAGTTGACAATAGGGCTACCGCCTTGGAACGGTCAGTGGCAAAGTAGGCCACTGGGGGTTTAAACCGGTTCTAGGGTGCACCAAACCTCACACTTACCCTACTGTCATCCCATAAAAACAGGACAGTGTAAATAAAGAAATTCCGTAAGCCAAATTAATGCGGTAGTAGATGCATAAGCGATACGATTCGGAACAAAAGCTGTGAGAATCGACGCCAGTGTAATCATGCAATCATTTGGGGAATATTGCAGCAGGTAAAACCACGTACCTGACTGGTCCAACACCACAGTTGGTGTTTTTTGGGTTGTTTGTTTTTAGAAGAAAATAGCATCCCCTTCCCCCACCCCACACAACACACGCCCCAACTTCCCTCCACACACGCGCGCGCAAGCACGCCCACAGACACGCCCCCCCCCCCCCCCACACACACATTTGTTTAATGAACTTCATGCGCGCATTCCCCATCGCCCCTAGGGGTGGGAGCGTAAAGGAGCGCCTCCCTTAAAATCTGAGAAATTAATGTTGAAAGGGCCATTTCTTAAAAAAGAAATTGCGTGCCAACTGTTTCTAAAACAATGATCACACTCTAAATCTGAGAAGTATGACTTTGTTTGGAAAAAAAGCTGATTATGAAAAACATATTATTTCTTCAAACTTACGTATTTGTGGGCTTGGAGACGAAATTGCCAAGTGAGAGGCATTGAAACAGTCCTATTGTGGTGGTGTCTTGGCATGTGTGTCTCAGTATCATTACCCAGATACAGACAAGATAAATTTTGAACTGATATCATAATTGTTTATTTCCCCCTTTTTTCAGTAAACAATATAGCATAAGTCAGTGTACAGAGACGAATACTCTTCTTCCTCCTCCTCCTCCTAATACTACTACTAATAGTAAGTTAAGGTATAATTATTTACTAGTATTGTTATTAATATAATAATAACAGTAGCATGGCAGACACTTATATATATTATTTTGTCCGTCGTACGTCAAACTTTAACCTGCAACCTGACCTTGGTCATAACTTGAAACTTATTTGAACTATGTTCATGAAACTTCACACACATCTTCATCTTTTCTGAAAGGAATGCCGTTATACGTGTCCAATAACTGGTTTTTCCCAGGAAAAGTGGGTAATCTGCCTCCACCACTAAAAATATCGACCGTCATAGATAGCCTAAAATGTACAGAAAATTACGTAAAACACCAGTTAACCAATCAACTATCCACTTCGCACATACTTCTACAATGGGGGAAATAACTATATATCTTTATAATTTCAACAAATCCCTAAATACATGTGGAAAGCGCCTTAAAACATATCGTTGGCTGGCGTGGCCCAGTGAAAGCACGATATAGTACTTGCAATCCGGCGTTCCCGGATTCAAGCTTCACCAGGGCCACTAAGTTTCGTCGGTGTGTTCTTGAACACGGACGCTTCAATGTATCCGCTGAGCACGTTAACGAACCATAGTAACCAATTCGTATGTAGTGGTTGAGCAAATCACATGATCCCTATGTATCATTCCCTCTGTCTAGGGCGGCTCTAAATTGCCTATAATGTTAAACGACATGCAATTTAAGGCAATCTTGCTTTTGCTTACTCGCGGCGTCCGCTTATTTATTTTTAATACATAAGGCCACTCTTAAATATATTTATGATTTAAGCCGACATGATAGTGAAATGTTAATTGATGTCAACTTAAATGGGTTAGCTGATAAATTAATCACTAAAGCACATGAGCTAAACTTAGCATGGAAAATTACAAAAAGCGATGTAAGTAAATTGCGTAATTATTGAAAAAACACCGTCCTATTTGCAGCTAGTAACTGTATAGATAAGAAAGATTATATTTCACAATACAACAAAATAATAAATCGTGAAATTGAGATGATAATTTATGCCGGTTAAATTAAATAAAGGTTTAAAGAAATAATATTTACGTAATATTATATAATGAGTGTTAGAGAAATTGAAAATTCCCCAAAAAAATATAGCAAAGTTTTTCAAGTTGATATTGCAGATAAAACAGAACCGTATGCCCAACTTTAGCAAACACACAAATTAGTTTCAAAATTTCTTGAAACTGAATTAGTACAAACAAACGGTAATTAAATGGGTGTTGATTTGAAAACTTTTTTTTTTCAAAAATATCGCTTAATAAATACAAAGGTGTTATAACTTCATATAAAACAGCTTATTTTACTTTCAAAGCAATATTAATTAGAAGCAAAAATTAAATTGACGATGCACTAAATAAATCATCTGAAGAAATTGTAAACAGGGTTGGAAATTGGATTTAAATGGGAAGTGGTTGGCAAATTGAAGTATTAGACGCGCACTACATAAATCGGGTAATGTATAAGCCTTTACGAGGTAGTTCTTATTTAGCATTACCAAAAGAACTGTGCACCACTTGTCGAAGATTTGTTCTTATTTTGCTATGAAAGGGATTTCATGTTGAGTCTTTCACCAGATACCCAGGCAGATGTTATTGAAGCCTTTAATGATACCTCTCGGTATCTGGATGACATATTGAACATTGACAACCCTTTCTTTTCAACAAAGGCTAATTATATTTATCCTAAAGAACTTCAGCTTAACAAAGCTAATGTATCTGATAATAACGCTTCTTTTCTGGATTTAGATCTCTCGATTGAAAATGGTAAAATAATTAGCAAAATCTATGACAAGAGAGATGATTTTAATTTTGACATTGTTAATTATCCTCACTTGGAAGGGGATGTTCACCGAGCAACTTCTTATGGGGTATATGTGTCTCAACTTATTCGTTTTTCTAGAGCTTGTACTCGAGTTGAGGACTTCAATATTCGTAATCTTTGTATAACTAAAAAGTTACTCAATCAGGGTTACCGTTACCATAAACTTCGTAAAACCTTTGCAAAATTTTATTATCGTAACCCTGATCTTCTTTCCAAATATAAAAGTAATTTAAGGACTCTTCTGCGACAAGGACTATCACAACCTGACTTCTATGGTGATGTGATTTATAAACTTCGTAAGATTCTAGGTCATGATCACTTTCATACTATCTTTGTTAAACTTGTTAAAAAGTTTATCGAAAGAGGTTATGACCCTATCATTTTGCAACGTACTGCATGCTTGGTGGTGGACCCTTTTACAGTTCGCCACTATGCTTTCCTCTTTAATTGAACGATGATCAGACAGGCTGTGGACCCTATGATGACGCCTACCTAAAGCCCATTGGGACGGTGGCGTTTGATGTTTGTCCATGATCTTTCTTGTTGTGCCCTTAATGGTTTATTCTCTTACTGCTCTGGCTTCTGCAAAGTCATTGAGTACCTTCATTGTGGCTTTCTAGGCTATTTTTTTTTTTTAATTATATTTACACGAGCATATTTGTGTTTTACTTATATTGCCTATTGATGCTGCCTTGTTGGTTAGAGATTAGATCATGGCGAGGATTTCTTTATTTACACTGTCCTGTTTTAATGGGATGACAGTAGGGTAAGTGTGAGGTTTGGTGCACCCTAGAACCGGTTTAAACCCCAGTGGCCTACTTTGCCACTGACCGTTCCAAGGCGGTAGCCCTATTGTCAACCTTTTTTCTGTTTGTGATGTCGTTTGCATTTATTATTGCGTTTGCCTTCTTGTTTGTCTGTTTGCGTGTCTGGTTCTGTGTTTTGTGGTTTACTGTCCTCCTTGAATGCTACTTTCCCTGTCCGATCTTTTTATATTTCTTTTGTAATTCTAGAAAAGGCTTGATTAATATAAACCACGAGAAAAACAGAAAATCAAAATAATATACGTTTTAATATATTCGGGTATGCAAATAAGCAAGTATATTATTTGTACATATCAAAACATATAGGAGAAAGACTTGTGATATGCTTTTATTTAAAAATCATTATGTATGGATAAAGTATTTTAACAAGTTAATGTTTAATCCAGCATTACATTCAAAAATAAAAAAATGGTTCTGTAAAATATACCTTCAGTGCTTTAGATCTGAAAAAGTCTTAGAAAAACACAAACCTGATTGCCTTTCACTTAAAGGTAAACAAGCAATACAAATACCGGAAGAAAACGAAAAAGTCCAGTTTAAAAACTCTGATAGACAATTAATGGTTCCGTTTGTTAGATATGCTGACTTTGAAGCAATAACTCGCGACATTTCTTTAGCTCTTGGTAATCCTGAAAATTGAAACACAGAAGCATATCAAAAGCATACTGATTGTGGTTACGGATACAAAGTTGTTTGTTGTTATGATGATACATATTCTAAACCAGTTGTGCCATACAGAGGACCAAAAGCTGTTTATAGGTTTAAAGAAACATGATAGAAGAAGAAAAATAGTGTACGAAAACCATGTCGCAGCATTTTAAAAAATATTTAACAATGACAGAATTACAAGAAAAATAATTGAAGCATTCTTCAAAATGTGGAATTTGTAATAAAAAGCATGTGATCGGGGACAAGATGGTTAGAGATCATTGTCAAATAACTGGAACGTTTAGAGGAAGTGCTCATGAATCGTGTACTCTTAATTTCAGATTGACTAGGTTATGATTCACATTTTATAATGCAACACATTGGAAAGTTTAAAAAAGAAGTAAATGTTGTACCAAATAACAAGGAAAAGTAGATGGCATTTATGTTAGGAGACGATTTGGTGTTTATTGATAGTTTTTAATTTATGTCTCAATCACTTGATAGTTTAGAAAAAATATTCCATCAGTTACATATACATCACATGAGTATCCTGGTGAAAATTTAGAGTTAGTAAAAAGAAAAGGTGTCTATCCTTATGATTACATGAATAGCTTTGAACGTATTGAAGAAACTAAAGTACCTGAAAAAGATTGTTTTTATTCTTAGTTAAATGATAAGCATATTTCAGATGCAGATTAAGAACATGCTTAACAAAATAGGGAAGCATTTGATAATAAAAACATGGGAGAATATCATGATCTATATCATAAAACGGATGTGCTGTTACTAGCAGATGTTTTTGAAAACTTTAGAAAGATGTGTTTTGAGTATTAAAATTAGATCCTTGCCACTACTTTAGTAGTCCCGGATTAGCTTTGGATGCATGTCCTAAGATGACTGGAGTTCAACTTGATTTAATAACTGATATTGATCAATATTTGTTCATAGAAAAAAGGACTTAGAGGTGGAATAAGTTATATTGCAAATAGATACTCAAAGGCTAACAATAAATATATGAAACATTATGACAGTAAAAAAAAATGTCAGTACATCATATACCTCGATGTAAATAACTTGTATGGAGGGGCTATGTCACAATCACTGTCTACTGGCAACTTTAAGTGGGTCAGTAAGATTGAAAAAGGAAAATCAAAATATATTTTTGACAGTGATATTGAGTATCCTGAAAAACTACATGACTCTCATAATGACTACCCTCTTGCTCCTGAGAGACTAAATATAAAAGATGAATGGTTACCAGATTATCGTAAGACTTTAACGGAAAGTTTAATTTAGGATCTAGTAAAGTTAAAAAACTTGTTACAACACTAAAGGATAAAACGAAATGAGAAACTTGAGACTGTATGAAAAGTTGGGATTAAAGGTAACACAAATAAATAGAATATTGCAGTTCGATGAATCAGAGTGGCTAAAAGTATGCACATACTTTAACACTGTTAAAAGATCTGGTACAAAGAAATGTCTGGGTATTAAAACTGTGTTATTAAAAAAGATATAACGCATGATAACTATAAGAAAAATTTACTTACACAAAGTTATACAACTTGAAGGTTATTAGATCAAACAAAACATTAACTAAACAGATATGTGATAAACAAGAAGAGTTTGCCAGCATATGATGATAAGAGGTACATAATGGAAAGATACATTAGCGTATAAATAAATTCAAGGAAGATTACTCTCCGGTTCTGTCTGAATTTGCTTAATGATTTCAAATGTGTTTGGTTATTTATAAAAGGAGAGGGTAGATTAACATAATCTAGCCTACAGCATAGACAAAATATTAGATCTGTATTGATAAACCAGATTGATGAGTAGTTGAAACTGACGGTACCTGTGTTGTTTTCCCTCGCGGGTTTACTTAAGCAATTTAAAATGTGTTAAAGGCTTCTAACGGCAAGCATATCGTCGTTATTTAAACAGCCTCTTCCGTCGGATGGGGAAGTAAACCAGGCGGTTCCGTGTATCGGTCTATCCTCCGAGCACGTTAACGAATCATAGGAATCTATTCAATAATAAGAGAAGGGCACGGTTCCCGGATTCCTATATATCCTCCCCCCCCCCCCCTCCTCTAAATAACCTATACTGTGTTGATGAGCCGTTAAACAACATTCAATTCAATTCAATTCCAAAAAGACAATTAAAAATGTGTTTCTAACGGCAAGCATATCATCGTTATTTAGACTGACTAAAGTTGTTTTTATCAGTTTTTGTTATCGATGGTATGCTTGGGTTGAGGGCCGTGGCTAGCACATTTTGAATTCCTTTTGGACCCGCGAGGGGAAATTGTCCTGGTACCTCGGTTTCTATACTACTTTCATATAAATGCACTAAAGGCATTGTTGTGCCTCTTTTTAAGAAAAATGAGCCGGATGATGTAAATAATTATTGACCCATCATGAGTTAGTTACTTTTCAAATAGATTGTACCGGTATTTTAAAAAGAATAATTAGTACGTGGTGTGAAGAAAAATAAATTTCAATAGATGTTCCGTTAGGTTTCACCGGGTCACTGTTGATGACGTATTCGTTTTACATTGTGGTATGTATTTTAAATGCTTGCCATCACAGTGGAACTATACACGTGATCTTAAATTTCTCCTAAAACAGTAATCAGTCAGCTTAATTTTACCTACCCCCAGTCGGTGTTTGGGTGATACGAATCAACCGACTGCTCGTTACTTAGCAGTGGGGTAGTACCCCCCCCCCCCCCACCCTAACCCCACCCCACACACACACACCGAAACATAACCCACCGGTTGACCGTAGGTGTCGAGCCGTGTCTTTGGAGAAGGGAATCCTGGTGGTTGAGTGGCGTGGAGATCTGGTAGTTATCTCCACGATACAACACACCACTTTCGTCCGGACTTCAACTAGACGGGCGGTCAGATTTTGCCCGATCTGATCAAGCGGTTTGTCACGCCAGCTATAAGAGATCCGAGCTTATTATTCAGACAGTACCTGTATACTGTATCTTACTTACCTTTTATATTGTTCTACTTTAAACATTAAATAAACAGGGTCTTTTATGGCGGTGGCGCAAGGGTTAATCATGTATTTCCAAACACTGTATGGCTATAATCATGCCACTTTTTAGGCGGAACATAGGTGCGGCTCTTTGACTTTTTAGTTAAGGGGTTATGTCCGCTGGGTGGTATGGGGGGTCTGATGCGTTAGCCTTATATGAGTATACCTTCTACATATTCCTGGCATTTTGACTGTTGGATATCCACAGCAAATGTCCCATTGTTGGACTCCGAGGTGGTTGAGAAGCGTGGAAGATGAATTATTAACGTCCATCATGGCATCACAAAACGCACAAACTACTCCACAAACGAAAAAACAACAGAAAATGAATCTGATACTGAGGAATCGGTGATCAACCAATCCTTTCCTCTTTTTCTCATTATCGAATCGGAAAACGGGAAAAAAACTTTTACAGATATGTCAGCTTTTGCGATCCGGAAAACTGTCTATTCCATTGCTGGACATGTAAAACAAATAAAAAAAATTAAAAACGAAACTCTCCTTATTGAAACAGAAAAACTTTCTCATAATTTACTGACTTACACAGATTTTAAACACCAAAGTCAAATGCTACCCTCACACCTCTATGAACATCTCCAAAGGCGTCATCAGGTGCCCGGATCTCTCCGGAGTACCTGAAGAAGAAATTATCAACGAGCTTGCGCCACAGTTAATAACTGCGGCTCGCCGAATAACCATAAAGAGGAATGATATTTGCAACACCCGTCTTACCATGAACAATAAAGGTGGCATATCTGCAATTACATGTTGACGCCTACATTCCAAACCCGTTACGTTGCTACAATTGCCAAGCCTTTGGGCACCACCAGTCCAGGTGTACTAAAGAAGAGTCTGCATTCAAGCATAACGAACCAGATTGTCCTAACACTTTCAAATGTACCTACTGCGGTCTAGGACATCACCACGCAAATTCAAAATGATGTGAAAAATTCAAAAAAGAAAAGGAAATCATAACAGTTAAATATACACAAAACATTCCCTTTCCAGAAGCACGAAAATTGATCGAAGAAAAATATAAATTTTCAAGTCCGAACTCTTACGCATCTATTCTCAAAACAACAACAACGCACATATAATGCAGAGATGCAAGTACGCAATACGAACCACAGTCAGAAATTCAAAATACAAAGAATACTTCCTCAGTATCAAATCAAAACAAAAGTCAACAAATACAACTTAACAAACCAAAATTAAATTTTTCACCTAATCAAACTTTTTCATTTAATTCAAACACAAAATCGGCCAGCTCTGGCAATGTCAAGAGACGTCAATTTCTCAGAATTGGAAAGCGGGTTCTTCTAAGGCTGTGAAGTCTAGTAGTTCCCAAGCCTAATACTTCCTCGGTTGGAAGGCCTAGTACTGCTCCAACTACGAAAGTTGGAAAGCCTAGTGCTTCTCCAACTAGGGAGCACAAGGGGCAGCCAAAGGTGTCTAACGGCCCTATTGAGCTGCATAACAAATTCGAACAGCTCATGGAGATTTCAGAGCCAGCAGCTGCACTACCACTTCTATACTCTCATGAAAGGTTAGTCGAGGTGCCACTTCGGCTGACTTCTTCCGCGGAGGAGGATTCATCAGTGGAGATATAACTGCTTGAGTCTCCTAAGACCTCTCCTAAATCTAAGGCCAAAAATAAAATTAAAAATCGCCTAAGCGCTAGATAATGGGTAAAACTAAAAAGATCATTCAATGGAATTGTCGAGGTTTGAAACCAAATTATGATGAAATCAGCTTAATTTTAAATGAACACAACCCTAGTGCCTTTTGTCTTTTAAACAATACTCACTATACAATCATATTTGTGATACCGGGGACAAGGCGACTGGTGGAGCTTCGATAATCGTAAATCCAAACATTCCTCACAGACCTGTAGCGTTGAAAACATATTTGCAAGCTATTGCGGTCAGTATTACGATGAACATAGTTATAACAATATGTTCCTTATATTTACCACCTAGTTCTTCACTAGACCTTAAAGATCTAAATAACCTAGTTGCACAATTGCCATTACCGTTTATAATATTGGGTGATTTTAATGCACACAACTACACCTGGGGTTGTAAAGATATAAACGATAAAGGCAAGAAAATTGAGGATTTCTTAGCCAAAAACATTTTGTGTCTATTTAATGATAATAGGTCACATACTTATTTACATCCTGCTACAGACTCTCATTCTTCCATTGATTTAACAACGTTTTCGATGGAATTTTTGATGGAGTGTTGGAGACGACCTCTGCAGAAGTGACCATTTCCCATATTTTTGAAAATATCGGCCCTCCACTTCTCGAAAAAACGCAACGATGGAAACTCCGCAAGGCTGATTGGACGACGTTTCAATCTCTTTGCGAGGAACAATTAAATCCTTCCGTTTTCGAGGATGTCGAAGACGCAACTACTCTTTTTACCAAAACTCTTCATGATATAGCTGATCAAACTATTCCAAAAACCTCGGCAAATCCAAAACGCCCACTTAAACCATGGTACGACGATGACTGCAAAAAGGCAGTCAGCGATCGTAAAGCTGCATTAAATAATTTTAACTTCCGGCCAACTCAAACAAATTTAGATAACTTTAGAGTTTTTCGTGCGAAAGCCCATCGTACTATTAAGGATAGCAAGAGGAAATCCACGAGATCTTACGTCACTAGGCTGAATTCTCGCTCATCTCTTAAGAAGACATGGGACATGGTCCGGAAAATAAGTGATAAAGGTAATTCTAGTTCTGTAAATCGTCTTAAAACAGATAATGGAGATATAACATCTGTCAAAGATATTACAAACACTTTGGCAGAAACTTTTTCAAAAAATTCTTCTTCTGAAAATTGTCAACCAAATTTTCTGAAAAATAAGAAACTAAAAGAACAGAAGAAGCTGAACTTCAAGTCGAAAAACTTGGAGAAATACAATAAACTATTCACTCTCAAAGCTTCGAGAGTCCGTTAAAAGGGCTCATGATACCTCAGCTGGTCCTGATGATATCAATTATCAATTATTAAAACATTTACCTGAATCCTGTCTCTCTACCCCTCTTGATATATTTAATAAGGTTTGGGTGACGGGAAACTTCCCCGATTCTTGGCGGGAAGCAATCGTTATTCCAGTCCCCAAACCTAGAAAGTATCATACGGATCCAATAAATTATCGCCCAATCGCTTTAACGAGTTGTATATGTAAAACCATGGAACGAATGAGTAATGAGAGACTCGTTTGGTACCTGGACTCCAACAAACTGATAACAAAGTATCAAAGTGGATTCCGGCGCCAACGAGGCACAACAGACAATCTCATTCGATTTGAATCGTTTATTAGGGAAGCTTTCATAAAAAGAGAACATCTAGTCGCTGTATTTTTTGACTTGGAGAAAGCTTATGATACTGCATGGAAGTACGGTATTATGAATGATCTTCATGGCCTTGGTCTTAGAGGCCGATTACCCATTTTTATAGAGAAATTCTCAGATGATAGACAGTTTCGTGTCCGAATGGGGTCAAACCTCTCTGATATTCATGAACAGGAGATGGGTGTACCACAGGGCAGTATACTCTCTGTCACGCTTTTTAATATAAAGATTAACAGTATAGTAAAATGCATCAATCCAGGTGTGTATTGTTCTCTATATGTTGACGACTTTGTTATATTTTATCGTGCAAAATACATGAATACTATTAAGAGATAATCACAACAATGTCTCAATCAATTTCAGTTCTGGTCTGATGAAAATGGTTTTACATTTTCTAAATCTAAAACCAATTGTATGCACTTTTGTCAACTACGTAAACATCACGAAGACTGGGCGGTTCACCTTTACTAGTATTGGATGAGTCAAAATTCCTAGGTCTTATTTTTGACCGTAAATTAACGTTTATACCACACCTTAAATACTTGAAGGCCAAATGCCTTAAAGCTCTTAACTTACTTAAAGTTGTAGCAAACACTAATTTGGGAGCAGATCGAAAAGTCCTCTTGCGACTTTACAGATCTCTTATAAGATACAAGCTGGACTACAGCTCAATAGTATATGGATCGACTCGCAAGTCATACTTGCAGATGCTCGATCCTATACATAATCAAGTATTACGACTCGCTTAAGGAGCCTTTCGTACATCACCAGCCGAAAGTCTATATGTTAAAGCTAATGAACCATCACTGTCTCATAGACGGGACAAATTAGCTCATCAGTATACCATTAAATTACAATCTAACCCTTCAAATCCAACTTTTGATACTGTTTTTAATCCTAAATATGAACCTCTTTTTGATCGAAAACCGAAGGCCATTCGGGCTTTTGGTCTTCGTATTAAACCAAAATTAAGAGACACTGAAATCGACCTAAATTTGATTGTCAAGTACAAAGTACCACAAATTCCACCGTGGACTTTGGAAACATTGACAATTATTTTTGATCTTTGTAATAATAACAAATCCATTACAGATAATGAAATTAAATCGAAATACAGTAACTTTCAACATATATACACAGATGGTTCTAAAGATGGAGACAACGTAGCTGCAGCAGCTGTTGTTCACAAACAAAGCATAGAGAGCCGCCTGCCTGTCAATGCCTCTATCTTCTCAGCTGAACTTAAGGCTTGAGTTTTATTCAGGAATCTGATGATGACCATTTCGTAATCTTTTCTGATTCCCTTTCATCTCTTCAAGCACTGGGTAATATGAAACATGATAATCCAGTTGTGCTTCAACTTTTAGAAAGGAACAATTCTCTTTTAGTTGATAATGTTATTATTTTCTGCTGGCTTCCAAGCCATGTAGGAATACGTGGTAATGATAGTGCTGCTAAGGCAGCATTAGATTTACATATATCTAATACCAAATTACCTTAAACTGATTTTAAAAGTCGTATCAACACATATATTCGTAACTCTTGGCAAGCCGCTTGGGACTTGTCGGTGAACAATAAACTCCATTCCATTAAACCGTTACCCGGAGAATGGCGTCCTTCTAGTAGACCCATACGTCGAGAGGAAGTTGTCCTAGCCAGGGTCAGGATAGGGCATACACGCTGTACTCATTCATATTTATTACAAGGTGAGCAGTTGCCAGAATGTATACCCTGTTTTGCACCGTTAACTATGGAACGCCATGAACGCTTATGATGTTGCCGATTAATATATGCAGTGCATTTCCCTTTACATGTGGTAGATATTTCATGATATGCAGTGAATTTTTAATTATGTGTGGTAAATAAATCTTTATATGTGGTAGAAACGTATTTATATGCAGTAGATTAATCATTATATGCGATAGATAAGTCATTGTATGCAGTAGATAAACCATTATATGCGGTCCATTTATCGTTATATGTGGTGCATTTATTACTATATGCAGTAGTTTATCTAATATATGAGGTCATTTGAACATTATATGAAGTACGTTTGTATTTATATGCAGTGCTTCAGTTGCCTTTATATGTGGTACATATTCTAATATACGTGGTGGATACGTCTTTATATTCGGTGGTTTCAATTGCATTATATTCGGTACAAACGTCTTTATACGTGGTGCATTTCTTATGATATGCAGTGCATTTTCTATTATATGCGATGTTACGATTTAGACTGCTACACAGCGTTTAAATATACACGACTGCACATTATCGATTATTTAGATCCACAGCGATTGGCCAGTGTATATACACGCTTTACGTAATTAGAGGATTTCCAGTTTTATGAATAGAACAAAAACTGTCTTGCTTCCAAGACTGGATTCATTTTAATAATATAAAAAACACGAACTGTTGAATACATAGACACGTTGACTAGATCGGCGTTAGAAAATGGCATGTGTTTTGATATCACCCCAGTTCCTTAGAAAATCTCGAAAAATACACCAACCCATCCTGGAAAAAAATCTCGAAAAAATCTCCTGAACCCCGCTTCCCCACCACCACCCCCTTCAACATATTTTCCTTCCACAGATATTGCGTGGAAAAGTTGAATTAGACCAACAACGTTGACACCGGGGTAGGGACTTCAGACAGAACTGGTATATTACCAACATTGGGGATTACCCTAAAAATGATCTCCTAGGGAGGGGATAGGACAATAAATCGATTTTCCTTGGGTGAGCCCGTTGCGACCCTACCCCTACACCGGCGGGGGAAATAATTGATAGGTTCATAATTGTTTTGCGTGTATTCCCTCAATAATTACTGATATACCACATTCTCACAAAACCAGGAAAATACATGTCCCTTTGGGGTGCAAAGTGTGTGGATGTATTTTGTTCACAACCACACCCCCGGAAGCCACCATTCTTACCTTATAAGGACACCGGGTACAGAACTTGGTATGGTACTTACCAACATGGGGGACTATCCTTGGGAATAAGAGTGATTGTGTTTTTAGCGCGTACACTTCCTCAGTAATTGTAATGTATGCATTTCTTATATACTTTCCAGCGAAATAGTGGATTAAACCCTATATTCACCCCAAAGAAACAAATATTCTCTATTTACTCACTCCACATCAACAAATATCCTCTATTTATGTATGTCACGCGCGTGCATTGTGTAATCAATATTGAGAAAAAGCCCAACTTTCCATATCTTTTGATAGAACATAGATCAGACGAGATGCTTGACCATGATCGCAGTTGGAATGCACTTTACGTGATCGATATTTTTCGGCCGATAAAATCGGCGTTGTTTGCTCCTCCTTGTTTGAGTGAAACGGGATATACGCAGTGAAGCAGTCTAGTTAGATTTCCGATAAAATCGTAACATCTTAAAAAAACGAGTGTTCCGATTGATCTCATCATCATAATGAAAAAACCTCCGCATATCATAAAACATGCACCACGTATAAAGTCGTTTGTACCGAATATAATGCAATTGAAACCACCGAATATAAAGACGTATTCACCACGTATATTAGAATATGTACCACATATAAAGTCAACAGAAGTACTGCATATAAATACAAACGTACTTCATATAACGTTCAAAGGACCTCATATATTAGATAAACTACTGCATATAGTAATAAATGCACCACATATAACGATAACTGGACCGCATATAATGGTTTATCTACTGCATATAAATACTTTTCTACCACATATAAAGATTTATTTACCACACATATTTAAAAATGCACTGCATATCATGAAATATCTACCACATATAAAGGGAAATGCACTGCATATATTAATCTGCAACATCATAAGACAGTCATGGCGTTCCATAGTTAACGGTCAAACATATCGTGTTGGAATGTGTAGACTTTGATCCTATGCGACAAATATACTACACAGTTAATGCTTTGAAAGAGTTATTTGATACTATAGATTTTAGTCTTGTTGTTTTATATTTCCTTAAAAAATCAGACTTTACAAATCAATATAATATTTTCCAATATATATTAACTTGTTTACAAGCCCGTTGGTGGGCATTTGTTGATTTACATATATACATAGTTTATATTGCTACCATATCAACCCTTATTTGTAGATAGTTTTATCTTTACACATTTACATTATTTTTAATTACTACTTCATTCTTTCATGATTCATCGGTTTTTGCGCGCAATATGACCTATTTATGTGTCGACGTGCCATAAAACACCATTCATTCATGCATTCATTTAATTTTACCTCGCTTGTCAAATCAAACGATCTTCGTTCGCAAGGGACTATTAGTTCTTATTCCTGTATTGTTCAGCTACATGTAATTGGCAATACAAAGGCAATTGGAGGTGAGTATCACATAACTGAATTGAATTAAAATTCTGATTTTAGGTAAATAATATAAAGCACTATGTGTTCATTTTAATTACCATGATGGCGACAATACTACAACGTTCACGGGACTGCTCTGTTTACAACCCATACGACGGACGAGGCTAGTGGTAGTTTGTAGTGACTAAGGACACACCAATGTAACCCAATGGTGCCAGTGAGGCTCGAACCCGTGATCTCGAGATTCTGAGTCGAACGTGCCATCCACTAAGCCACACCGTCCCCTAATTCGATTTATAAATCCGTTTTATAGACATGGCCGCGATCAGCTTGGTTTTAATGAGGAAAACAGTTAATCACACCTTGGAAAGAATGAGACCGTCAATATAGTTTGTGACGTGAACGTTTAAAGTTGCATCACTACGTGTACATAGTTGTTTAACGTATAACAACAGTGTAATGTATTAATGTAAATTATAATTATTCATTCATTTGGCAATGCAGGAAAGCTGTGTCACCATACTGCTTATCAAATTAATATACCACATTATTTTCAATGATAAATTATGATCGGTTATACTTGCCTTAACATTTAAATGCATACATGATGTGAAGTAACAAGCTTATTTTAAAAAATGAAATTATTATATAAATTGTTTACTTTAATACACTATTTTTTTCTAATAGTGTTTCTATTTCAATATGTACGCATGTGCAATTGACAATAAAAAATGCATAACTGTTATGTAGAACACTTTCCTTGTTTGTGTCCATGACCTGAAACAGTTATGGCAATGGAGGAAAATGTCTTTAAGGACCACTTAGAATATGAATTTTATTACAAGTACGTACTTGGACATTAACGTAAACATGTTTACCAAAACATCTGCACGTTGCATTGACGAATCCGACCTGTCAATCAAACATGAATCGCATCCGGTTATTTCCACACACACAAACAAGAGGCCCAAGAGTGCATTTCGACGCTCTGCTGGCTCACATTATTCTAGCCGATACAAAAAATACATCAAGGACTGTCGCATAATACATTATGCGAGGGACGCGTCAGTAACACTATGAAGAGCACTAGCTAAGGGCTAGAACATTGATAAATTGAGACCATTTAAATCGTATGAATTGATTATTCGGCAATACATTCTATCTCAGCATTTCATGGTCTTCAAAGAAACAATAAACACGTTCCTAAACGTATTTTTAATAATGTCTAAGGAAAAAAATGGAGAATAGACCAAATACACGCTCCTTTGTCCCAAAAAGTTCTATAGAAATTCGTGTTCAATGTTTTTAAAGTTCTCTTTAGATAACAGACACAATAAATCCACCTGAATATAAATATACTCAAGTTCTTTTAAACATCGAACTAGTAATAACGATAAAAGTCATGCTTTTACAAGAGTGCGTTCGTTTATGATGCAATGTGCTGTCGAACGTAGCGTTTAAGAATGAATGAATGAATGGTGTTTTACGGCACGTCGACACAAAAATAGGTCATATTGTGTGCAAAAACTGATGAAAGATGAAGAAATAAAGTAGCAAATAAAAAATAATGTAAATATATAAAGATACAACTATTTACAAATAAGGGATGATATGGTAGTAATATAAACTATGTATAAATGTAAATCAACAAATTTGACGGGTGTATAAACAAGTAAATATATATAAGAACATATTATAATGATTTATAAAGTCTGATTATTATAATGATTTCTGATTTCTTTCAGGAAATCTAAAACAAGACTAAAATCTATAGTATCAAATAACTCTTTCATAGTATTAACATTGTAGTACCTTTGACGCATAGGAACAAAGTCTATACATTCCAATA
Organism: Cyrtodaria siliqua; assembly: GCA_037043455.1. Taxonomy (NCBI): domain Eukaryota; kingdom Metazoa; phylum Mollusca; class Bivalvia; order Adapedonta; family Hiatellidae; genus Cyrtodaria; species Cyrtodaria siliqua. The sequence continues at coordinate 94,844 of JAWPHD010001467.1, read as the reverse complement.
AGATGTGTTTGACCGTTAACGGTGCAAAGCAGAGTATACATTCTGGTAATTGCTCACCTTGTAATAAATATGAATGAGTATAACGTGTATGCCCTATCCAGCACCATGCTAGGACAACGTCTTCTCGACGAATGGGTCTCATTACGTGGTCCCGCCTTATTTCCATTAAGCGATTGGAAAGCTTATATAAGAAGGTATTTCGACAATAAAGCAAGTTTAAAAACAGTTTTATACTGAAAACATGCGATAACCTGTTTAACATTACCTATTAAAGGTTTTAATTTTACAATATGCTAACGTCTCAAGCCGAAATTAACGTTTTAATTTATACCCCAGCCAACCCTGTGTTCGCTTCTTGGAGAAGGGGTTGAATAGGGTATGAAAGTTAATACTCGGACATCGTAATGTACCAGAAGAACGCCATTCTCCGAGTAACGGTTCAATTGAATGGAGTTTATTGTTAACTGACAAGTCCCAAGCGGCTTGCCAAGAGTTGCGAATATATGTGTTAATACAACTTGTAAAATAAAATCAGTATAAGGTAATTTGGCATTAGATATATGTAAACTTAATGCTGCTTTAACAGCACTATCAGATCTATCGGTATCACGTATTCCTACATGGCTTGGAAGCCAGCAGAAAATAATAACATTATCAACTATAAGATAATTGTACTTTCGTAAAAGTTAAAGCACAACTGGGTTATCATGTTTATATTACCCAGGGCTTGAAGAGATAATAGGGAATCAGAAAATATTACAAAATGATTACCGTCAGATTCCTGAATATAGTTTAAGTTCAATTGCCTTCAGTTCAGCTGAAAATATAGAGGCCTTGTCAGGCAGGCGGCTCTTTTTGTTTGTGAACAACAGCTGCTGCAGCTACCTTATCTATATCTTTAGAACCATATGTGTATATATGTTGAACGTTACTGTATTTTGATTTAATTTCATTAAATTTGCTTTGAAAGACAGTAGGGTCTGTATTGGATTTGTTATTATTACAAAGATCAAAAATAATTGTTGGTGTTTCCTAGGTCCACGGTGGAATTTGTGGTACTTTGTACTTGGCAATCAAATTTAGATCGATTTCAGTGTCTCTTAATTTTGGTTTAATACGAAGACCAAATGGTCGAATGGCCTTCGGTTTTCGATAAGATAGAGGTTCATAACTAGGATTAAAAACAGTATAGAAAGTTGGGTTTGAAGGCTTTGATTGTAATTTAATGCCATACAGAAGGGTTATTGTGTCCCGTCTATGAGACAGTGATGGTTCATAAGCTTCACCATATAGAATATCGGCTGGTGATGTACGAAAGGCACCTAAGGCGAGTCGTAATCCTTGATTATGTATAGGATCGAGCATCAGCAAGTATGACTTGCGAGTCGATCCATATACTATTGAGCCATAGTCCAGCTTGGATGTGATAAGATATCTATAAAGTTGTAAGATGATACAAGCAAGGTTTTACTCAAGCTTGAAATAGCTGCGGAGATAAAATAGCATATATTTGGGTAGGAACTGGAAACAAAATTCAACATAATGATAAATCACGGGTGTTAAACAATATTGAAAATAAATTGTTGTCACGGAGACATAAACACGCCACGACCGTTTTTTCTTACCAGACACTTTTTTCCCGATGTTTAACATCATTTTTTCCTACCAAACAGTTTGAATCAAGGTGGGCGACCTCGCTTCTCTATGTCCAAATACCTTGATATGCTTTACATATTGATACAATTCAACCTTGTAACATGACGTGCAAGAAGTACAAATCAGCATAGAAATAGTCCAGGGGCGGATCCAGGATTTCATGTTAGATAAAACATTGTTTGCAAATTCTTAGCAGGCCGTAGGCCTTTTTAGTTTAGGGACGTCTACAAATTAACCACTAGATAATGGCAAAAAAAAATGTTCATCAAAAACACATGTTGTTTTTGTTTTTTGGCATGTGTTGGGGTACCGCACCCCCTCCTTGTATCCGCCCTTGAATACAATTTTTCACATGTAAGGAATACGTGTCCCTTATCTTGTGCATTACAACACATCAACTGTTCACTGCTACCATGTGTAATTATAAGATTGCGTTAGCAAGGTGAAAAATGTAAACTTAAGGAACTGTTCATTGCTACCTTACCATTTGCAATAATGAAAACCATAATACAAAAATGAAATTTAAAATTAAAAAAAGAAAGTAAATCAGCAGGCTTGAACCCAGACTTCCTCGGCACTAACACGACGCCTCAACAAACTGCGCTACAGAGACTAATAAACGTTTAGTTACTAATATACATATACTAAGTATGGCATGCTATACTTAGAAGACTGATCTACGAAAACGTCATTTCAGAAAGTAAAACAATAACCTTTGAAATTTCAAAATATGTGTTTATACCATTCAGTTTGTTTAGACGAGTTCACTAGGAATTGATGTTGTAATGGATGCTTATCGTCAACTACATGATTCACAGTATGTTAACCATAGACAAACACAAAACCCATATAAGGATCAACTGCCTTCGGCAGCTGAATAACGCCCTGTCGGTCTATCACTTTTAAAAAATGTGAACGTGTTGTCTGTCTATTTCGAATATAAAATATATATCTATTTTTACCGCATTTGTTTTTAGAATGATGACGAATGGTCATTTTTCCACTTTACTTTGTCGTATACGTATTGCAAAAGACCATTTGAAATATGGCATAAAAACATTTTGAAATATTTAACACTGCAGTAGATTTTATTATCTTCAAATGTTCCTTTTATATTTAGACATGAAGAAGTACATGTGCGATAGGTGCCATCAGCAATTTGAAGATTCTTCTTTTTTTCCTTTTTTATTTTGGTTCGTTTGTTTGTTTTTTTGTTGTTGTTTTTTACAGTAGTACAACACATGATTGCAGCGCATCCGAAGGATGGAATAAGATAGGGTACACACACTGTGTAAACAACTACTGGCAGGGTTGTTAACCTTTTAAAAAGGTCATATCTGCGAATACAAGCACGAATTATATGATCATTCAAAAATGTCAACTTAGTGAAAAGTGTGACGCGATGACTTAGGTGAGACTGATATTGAGTTACAATAGTTACAGTCATGATTATATTAACAATAGATGACATGTTGTATGTATTCTTTCAATCTGCCAATCTATTGCAAACTAACGAAATATCATGTTCACTTTTTGTCCAAAATGATAGTCTCCACTTTATGTCTGGACTTGAGATAGTAACATACCATATTTTATTATTATACCTCACATAAAACGCCCATGCTAAATCCCCATAGACAACAATGTGTAATTTCTTACTTTCTCACGCGAGGGTGATAGTACAGGGTGATAGTAAATCGCAGGGTGATAGTAAAAAAGTATCGCATGCGCAGCTTTGATGCGCGTTGGAGTGCGTGCTGTTTCGGTGACGTCATCGGCTCAGTATGGTAAAATGCTATTTGTAATTCATCATAACTTCAAAAGTACTTTACCGATTTTAATAAACCACGGCTCATCATTTACAACCAACGATATAACTTTCATAGACATATTTTAAAAAAAGTTGTTTTTGAAAGAAAAGAAAAAAGAAAAAAATCCGGCAAAGTGAAATCTGTACTGAAAATGAATCTTATTTTGGCACGAGCGGATTTCGGTATAGTAAAATAAATATCACATTCATGAGAGGGTGATAATAAGATTGTTAACCCTTCGGATATTGATTATCACCCTCGGCTTCGTCTCGGGCGATACTCATATCCTTAGGGTGAACATTCTTACTATCACCCTCTCATGAATGTGATATTTATATAATAACAACAACATCAACTAATTTTCTTATATAGCTCCATGTAAATATGTGTCTTCCGGGCGGGGCCAAGTTTTACCCGAGTGCCACCAATTACATGAACTTGGTAGAGGGCCATAATCTACATGCAATAAAAGAGAGCTTTGTGTTGTTGTTATATAACAGAAAATATTACCCTATATAAGATGTGTTAGTGAATAGGCGAAGGCGACAACGAACGGCGACGATGGATTAAAACAAATATAAAAAGATCGGACAGGGAAAGTAGCATTCAAGGAGGACAGTAAACCACAAAACACAGAAACAAACACGCAAACAGACAAACAAGAAGGCAAAAGCAATAATAAATGCAAACGACATCACAAACACAAAAAGGGTTGACAATAGGGCTACCGCATTGGAACGGTCATTGGCAAAGTAGGCCACTGGGGGTTTAAACCGGTTCTAGGGTGCACCAAACCTCACACTTACCCTTTAAGACGACGGACATCACGTAAGCTCATCTGGCCAGTAGAGCTGAAGACTAAGACTAATGTACAATAGTGTGTGGTGGGTGGAGTTTACATATCTACCAATTCATTGTTTTCCTGCATAGCCATGTTAGGATTGGATAGCTAGTACTTCCTCTTGTTCCTACAAGGTTTATAAAGGAATAGCTAGACATGATGCGAACAAACGGATCCGATATTAGTGCTAACTACAACTAGTACATAGTAACGTGATTGCTAAAAGGTAAGCCATATACTCATCATTTATTTTGAACAATAAGTTTGTTAATGTGTTGTTTCATTTTGCATTGATTAACTACCTTTACCTTCTTATGTAAGTAAGTGTTCATGAATATGTTTTATATTGGGAAAAATGTTATTACAACTTCATTTAAAGGCATTTTCTGTAGTTTTCCATGCGCAGCATTTTTGGGCGACTTCTCTTCTAAAACTATTGGATGGATTTTCCTAAATATTTACAGCAATGTTGCTTTTGATGTCTAGTTGTATTTTTTGTCTTTTTTTTTTAAATTATTTTTTAATTTTTTTTAATATTTTTTTTTTTTTTACTTATTTTTATTTTTTTAATTTTATTTTTTATTTAATTTTTTTTATTGTCTTTATTTAAATAAATGCCTATTATTAGATACATACAATAAGAATAATATAGCATTTTGTAAAAATTCCAACAAAATTAAAAAATGTAAGCATAATGGTAGGGTTCCAAAAACCAATATTAAATCTCAATATGCATGGTGACCTATAATTTTAATTGCATATATTGTCTAAATATATGTTGAAATAAGTGCCTAGGAAGTTTGAACAAATTCTGTTATTAGGAACTTAACAAAAAAGGAAAATATACCATTTTTATATAATTTTATACAAAACTTGACCTTTTAGCATAGCGGTAGGGTTTCACATTTGTTTCTAAACAAGCATGGGGACCTAACACTTTTATTGCACATTATGTTATTATATATGTTAAACTATGTGCTTAGAAAGTTTAAACAAATTCTATTATTGGGAACATACAAAAAAAAAGGAAATTGTATCATGATGGGCTAATTTGTGCATAAATTGTGATAATGGTCTCAATAGATTTTGTAAAACAAATATAGGTTTTACATAAAAATGAATGAATGAATGAATGAATGAATGGTGTTTTACGGCACGTCGACACATAAATAGGCCATATTGTGCGCAAAAATTTATGAAAAATGAAGAAATGAAGTATTAATTAAATATTAATGTAAATATATAAAGATAAAACTATTAAAAAATAAGGGATGATCTGGTGTAATATAAACTATGTATGTAAATCAACAAATGTCCGTCAACGGGTATATAAACAAGTAAATATATATAAGAACACATTATAATGATTTATATAGGCTGATTTCTTTTAGGAAATCTAAAACAAGACTAAAATCTATAGTATCAAATAACTCTTTCATAGTATTAACATTGTAGTGCCTTTGATGCATAGGATCAAAGTCTACACATTCCAAAAAGATGTGTTTGACCGTTAACGGTGCAAAGCAGGGTATGCATTCTGGTAATTGCTCAGCTTGTAATAAATATGAATGAGTAAAACGTGTATGCCCTACTTAAAGATGAGCTTTAAATGTTATTGTAATGAAATGTTCTTTACTTTAATCCAATTTTAGCAGAATTGTGACCAATGAATAAATGATTACACTTCAAAAATGTCTTATTTAGCTATTTCATGGACTTGTTCAAGTTTTTGGACAGATTGACATTACGGTGGCATTACAAATTATGTTTTAGAATGTTAACAATCATGGTGACCTTCCATTATTTTTGCCTTTTCTGTCTATATATATAACATGACTTACTGTACATAAGGTTTAAAGAAAATCTGTTATGCAGAAAAAACTAAAGTAAATGTCTTTAATGTTATCTCGATATGTGTCTTACTGGTTTTGTGGATTTTGTGACTGTAAATTAAAGATGAATTAGAATTTTATGTGGAGCGACAAACAAAACGTCACAATAGAATACCACGCCGTAAACAAATGATACCCTATTCACAGTATACTGACACTGGCCAAACAGACCTTGTTTTATTTGCTTAACGTCAAGCAATGGAAATACTATAGTCCGGCCTTTGACGTGCAGAAACACCATACATGCGTTTAATTCACTATCGATTAAAACAGGACAAATGCTATTTTATTTGTAAGTTCAATGTCCCTACTTGTCTGAAAGTGGTGATTAACCTTACCATAGAAAGCATGGGAGATACGTCCCCAAACTCTTTCATGTAACTGTGAACCACATGCAAATACACTGAAAAAATATTTCATTTGTTTTTTTGCGAAATTCATACTTCATCTTTGAATGATAATCTGTTTGTACTTTATAAGCATTTCTATATAATGTGTAAAACAAATTTCGTAACACAAATTATAAAGTATGTATAATTTGCACCATTTAATAGTTTAAGCGATGAGTGTGTCTTTATGTAACTTGATACTGCTTGGAAAAAAAAGGGGGGAAAATTCCGTTTATTATGTGTTTAACTTTTATCTACAACGACGACTTGCATAAAAATAGTTGATTTTTAAAACAAAATAAAGCATAGTAATCTACAATTAATTAATGTTGTAAAAGTCATTCTCCCTTTCGACGAAACCATAACAACACGCGCTATGGATCAACGTCCTCTAAAATTACCAAAATCAAGTGTAATGTAACATGTAAATCATAAATATTACGCATGTATATATAACGGAATTACGACTGTAACAAAACTTGCAAATCTTTAATTACCTACCTTTAAATTCAATCTCGTTTGAAATTCAGGTTGCTGTAATACACGGTAAAGATTCCAGACTTCAAAATTCCTCTTGCAAACACAAACGTAGCATCCGAATATTGTTAGGTTTTTGCAAACAAAAGTATCAAAAGTTGCAATATGCTAAGGTACATGTATACAAATGAGGATTAGGAAATGTGTATAGTAACTTTGTATACATAGTGAAAAATACCAATAGTTTAATATATAAACATGGCATAGGTTTATTCATATAAAACATGAAACATTTTGCTAATATGGATAGTCCATATTTATATACGACAGGGTAAAGAGTAACCTGCTTTCTATGGTAAGGCCCAGTTATTTATGCTTCATCTAGGGGCATGGAACTTCGAAATATAATAACACAGGTTCCTTAGAAATAAATTAATAAAAATAGAATCTCAGCTCCCAGACTATTCCAAATTTTATTTCAATCGTTTTAATCCTTCATTTATCAAATGTAAGAATCAAGAGAACGATATATTAGTAAAGCGTTCACTTTTATATGACTTTAAAGGTGGACTTATGTATTTCAATTACAAAACTTTGTTTTTTTTCCTTTACAGAAAATGAACATGTTGATAAAGGCTGTCATTCTATGCCTTATGGTGACGTCCGTTTTCAGCTGTGAACAATGGGATCAGGACAAACCGTGTTACTGCGTTTGCACCGAAGCTCAAGCAAGATGTGATGCATCGTGTGGCAGTGGCTATACAAGAAGATGTCACCAAATTTGTCAAGATGAGATGGGACAGTGTATCCAAGACTGTAACCGACGTTAAAACTAGACCCGAAGAAAACGACTTTTATTCACCTCGTCATAGGCATATTTGGGTCAAATATGATTCTTAGTTAAAACAAGTATAGACATTAAATCGAATGTAAATACATCAATGACATTCAGTGTATGTTAACATCAATATTAATTTGAAGTTCATCATTTGGAATATCAATGTTAAATAACCTTACAATGTCAACTCAAATAATACGCTATTGTTTTCTAATAAGTGATACATGATAGATAAATATTTAGAATTATACAAATTGCAAGGAAAAATAAAAAAATTAAAAAATATTGTATTTTTTTCAAATTCCTTGAAAATAACTTTACAAATGTAAGTAACTGCATTACGTAAAAGTTTGTTTTTTAACGAGTATCTTCAAAATGTAATAAACGTCAATAAAACGTGTATTTTATTATATTGCTTTTTTGTAAATTTTCATCCTGTTTTTCCAAGAAAAAAAAACACCTTATTACCGTTTGCAGAAATAGTAGTTTACCTTCAAAACTTAAACTGCAAAGCAACCTTATTAGGGTACTTATTTTAGCTGAAAATAAGGTAAAAGTTTAAACAAATTCCACGAAATTTATTTTAGCATTTTCACAATCGCTAAGATATAATAAGTTCTAGAAAAAAGTCCATGTTCAGTACACTACTCAACCACCTGTTATATTTGTTGGGTCGTCCAGGATCCAGGACCGTGTCTGTTTGCATGAAACAGTATAAAAATAAGTCAGACAGCCGGCCTGGAGTTAACTCCACTAGAAATGCGTTTATTCGTCTTTTCGTTATTTCGTCAGCGTCTTTTCGCCCGGCGTTATTTCGCTCGGCGTTATGTCGCGGCGAAATGACGAGATGGCACATATCAGCCACCATAGATAAAATAAACACCTTCCATGCATCTTCCATGTTTTACTCTATGCCGCGTGTATCCATTTATAGAAACTGTGCTTTAACTAGAGTAAGTTTGCATTACACTTTAACTAGACATGCGCAGACCAACGACCATAGTTAAACTATAGTTAGTGATCGAAGTCCCTCATATACACTCTGAACATCATTTATAGAAACTGTGCTTTAACTAGAGTAAGTTCGCATTACACCCTCAAATTAAAACGATTCTAATTGCTCATATGTTCATATTAATTTTATAAAAAGATTCCCGTTTCCGGCGATTTGCTCTGAAAAACGACGGAAACGGGAATCTTTTTATAAAATTAATATGAACATATGAGCATATTAGAATCGTTTTAATTTGAAGAATTCCTCTTCCAAACGCACCTCCATGTTACACAGGGTATCAGAAATTAATAAGATAATGAAAGTATGAGATTTTGTTTATTGATTTTTTTCAAAATAAAATAAATAAAATCGCTAATTTCTGGGAAACATTCGTAGTACTAGGCTAAAGAAGTAGGTAAAACAATTATAAAATGGTAAATTGTAATGGCTTTCCATGGAGCATGATGCAAAGATGTGTCCGAAAAATGATGATGAAAATGCGATATGTTTGGGGTGGCAAAATGTGTTTTTCATCAAAAATCACTGAAAACTGAAATCATTTTTAATATATATTTTGGACGTAATACTCTTATTAAAGTATCCTGTATAAAATCCTGTACAAACTTTTATAAACATGTTGCATAGCATCAGCAATTAATGATGCTCAAATTGTAAGGTCTGAGGCAAAATGTTGAATAAATGGGGAAACATATATTTGTAAGGTTACGACTATAGATATACAACTTATAATGATTTCAGAACAGAACATATTCTTTATTTATGACTTAAACAAATGTTTTTCGTCATATAAATACATATTACATTTGTTTGTTAATATGTGACAGGTCAATGTATTTTTTACATTAAATAGTGAAAAAGTACAAACACACAAATCATACCTACTATATAACTCACACAACTTACCCCTTCACTCTGACGCCCAAAATGTCTAGCACATTCACTCTGACGCACGTATTTACCCTGTTATAATGATTTAACTATTCATATTATTGTTTCATATTACTATTTTAAGTTTTAATAGTTTACATGTTATGTCCAATGAGGATGAACATAACAATTTACTCATTATACATTGCAGAATTGCGAAAAATATATGCTTCCCTAACAAACATAGATAACCTAGAAAGCTCTTGCTAGCTTGAAAATTGCATCAGCTGAATACATTTAAAAACGCTTCGATGTCTGTAATAATATTGTTTAATATATAGCTTACGTAATTGTTCGTTAAAAGGACAAATTAAAATAAAATGATAGTTATCTTCCAAGTCGGGTACTATTACACAATGTACAATATCTTTGATTTCTATCAGTTCTATTTTGTGAATATCTGCCAGTTTCAATTCTAAGTCTGTAGGAGGATAATCGTACCTCGATATGGCAGTTCTTAATTTCAATGGCAATATATTTAGACACACTTCAGAAGAGAATGAGGTTTTAAAATGTCTACACATAACACTCGATTATTTTCACCATCAGTGTTCCATTTTTGAACAAAACAATCTAATAGTTTTTGTTTAATCAAAAAATAAAAAGTTTTCATATCAATAAAAGTTGGGTCGTTCCAAACATCATTATAGCCACAGTCAATTAGAATCAACCCTTTTGTGTTTGTGATGTCGTTTGCATTTGTTATTACTTTTGCCTTCTCGTTTATCTGTTTGCCTGTTTGTTTTTGTGTTTTTTTGGTTGACTGTCGTTCTTGAATGCTGCTTTCCCTGTCCGACATATTTATCTTTCTTAACATTGCTGGCCCAATTCTTCATTCCTTTTCACAATCTCTCACAGTATCTTTATAAAACGTTGATATTAAAATGTGTTTTGAATCGACCATCTTACTCCAATACTTTATTATTTTTACATACCTTAAAATGGGTATCTACCTATTTCTCCATAAATACCGGCATTACTAGTAGAAGTTTTAACTCTTAACAAGTATTTACAAAATGTCAAACGTATTATTTCGATCTCCTCCAGCAAGCGCATCAAATTGACAAATGTTTTGGTTTAAAATTGTTTTTATTTTACATATGCAATTAATATATGTAAAGCTTTTAATCAATTACCTGCTAGAGTATCTTGATTTAAATTAAATGAACCAGAATAATTAAAAACAGTTCCGAGGTAGTTAAAATCGTTAACAACTTCTAAATTATTTTCATTATAAACCCATGCCTCATTAACTAAAAGATTACCCCTTTTTCTAAAAAAACATAGCTTTTGTATTTTCCCCCTTTGTCGCAATATTCTTTCAACATATTTAAACGTCCTTGTAACGCAGACGGTGATTTTCCAATCAAAACCATATCATCTGTGAAAAGTAAAAGAATTAAAGTTATGTCATCTGTTGTAAGTCCATATTTATTACTATTATGTAAGAACAGATCTTCTACAAAAAGAGAAAACATTATCACCTCTCTTACTTCAGACCGATTGCACATTCGAAAAGCTCAGACAAATTATTACAATGTCGTACATAAGATACATGTCCCGTATAATTCTTAACAATTTATATTGAATTCCAAGCTTAAAAAGGTTTAGCCAAAGGTCGTATCTATATATACTGGCGAACGCCTTCTTTAGATCCACAAACGTACAATATATCTCTTGTTTTCATTCAGTACTTTCTGTATAACACAATGCAAAACAAATATGGCATCAATGGTGTAGCTACCTTGTCTACATATTACATACATTACATTACAAAGCGCTTATGATTAATGTCAAATATTTGGAAAGGTTATGCATACAATGATGAACAAAAACATGATGTAATTATATATGTATTTGTGATCAGTATTTTCATTTTATGAAATGATACACATAGTGTAAAGTTACACTTCCGTGAATATGTAGCTGAAATCACCATTATATCAAATATATCAGATATTTACAGCTGTTTTATAACAATTTTAATAGCACAAAGTAACGTATACTATAATGCTGCATGAACTTTTAGTTTTGGTTGTGATGACTGCATTTAAAAAGAAAATGAAAGAAAATCAACATAAACAGAACGATATGTTTCACTATATTCACTGTACCATTCAAGTAAGAAATAATCAATTTGAAACTTGGGGCAATACTCATGTTCATAATTATAGTGATCCCACATTACTGCTCATCCAATATTATTCCTCGTTAAGGTTAAAGGGGTTGATGCACCATTTTCAAACAATATTTATTTAAAATGGCTCTGACAACCTTAAAAATAGCTGAAAGAATTATCAAAATGCCATGAAAAATTAATGAGATATGACCTACTGAAAATTTGCAAAGAACATAAATGGAGGCGGCCATCTTGGAACGATGACGTCATCGCGCCATTTTACTATATATGGCATATAGACAAAACATATTATGAAGCAAAGAAAATCACTGCACATTGATTAAAAAATAGATATACAAATGTTAAATATATAAATTGTACGCTTATTTTTCATTTCCAGTGATTTTCTTCGCTTTAAAAGACATTTAATGGGTATGTCATATATGGTAAAAATGCGCGATGACGTCATCGTTCAAAGATGACCGTCTCCGTTTGTGTTTCTTTGCAAATTTTCAATAGGTCATAACTCCTTTATTTTTCATGGCATTTTGATAGTTATTTCAGCTTTTTTCAAGTTTTTCAGAGCCCTTTGAAATAAACATTGTTTGAAAATAGTGCATCAATCCCTTTAACAAATGTGACCAAATAACAAAAACTTACTTTAAAGGAATCTCAATTTGTGAAGAATTCCTAAAGATGTCGGCGTTTTACAAGTACCTGTACACTGTATGTGTACAAGTGGTGTTCAACTTATAACGTGACATTTTCGTTTTGTAACTGAATCACATATCTTGACATTCTCTTCGAATATGTTCATTTTAATGTCAAGTCGAATGATTCCTTCGATATAAAACATTATGACATGAAATGGTATGTGCTTCCTAATTTTGCTGCAACCATGTTTTTGAAAAAAGGTAAAGAATGATGTTTGAAGCAAAAATCTTCAATTATAACAATAACTGCAAAACAAAGTTTACAAACTGCTTGTAAATTGTCGTTTAAGGTTATAACATTCTCATCTATCCATGTCAGAACGTAAAAAAGTGGAATACGATTTGTTTTCTTTTTTAATCTTTTTTTTTTGCTATTTGTCGGTTTTCACGATTTCAGCGAAATTTAACATGAAATTCGAATTAAAAATGATTAAATTTATGAAAACGTCTAGTTCGAAACATCAGCTGCAGACATGTTTATGATTTCCCCCTCTACGGATACACATGTAACTTAAGATTAAGGGCAAAACACAGACATTGGCAAATAATGATGAAAAAAAAAAACATTTTGACCAAAGATATCTTTATATGGTATTTGATAATACAGTAACAATAACAACATAATAAATGCTTTTTATTTTTGTTATTTTTTTAAAATCATAAGTAACATACGAGCAAATTGTCCTATTATTTTTCGGTTTCTTAATATTTTAATTAAATTAGAACTTTGAATTAAACATTTTATTTTTGTCTTAAAATAAAACATATGATCATATTTAAATTACAAACACAGTTTTAAACAATTATAATATGCAATTAGTGGAATTATTTGGTTTACGTTAAAACTCTACGGCAATAGAAACATACAGGTTTAAAATTGGAAAATAGTATGAACCTAATTCTAAATGTAATTCAAAGCGAACCGCGTAAAATTGGAGATGCATACGTTCTAAATGACAGTTTCAAATAAGCAAATCACGTATTTGTTTATGATAATGACTTCCGCTGAAAAATAACATCTTCAACACAAGTGTGACGTTATAAGTTGAACACCACTTGTATCATGGTACAAATTGATGATCATTCTGTGTTTTTTTCATTCTTCATATTAATTTCATCAAACATGTAATACATGATGAAACTATATGACAATATATAGGCTCACTCGATTTAACTGTTAAATCGGACGTTATGTCCGACTCCATATCAAGGTAAAACAGGTATTTTTGTGAAAAGCGAGAATAAGATTTTATTTGATGACGTAGAAAACGTTGAACATGTAAATTAATCCACAGGTAAATATATTTATCAATTATCTGGCAATAGTTGTACAGCTATACAAATCAGATTTACCTGCTATATTTTGCTAATATTTGCTGTAGGAAAGTTAATGAACGAGAAAGTCGAAATTCTGCTGATATTTGTTATTTTAGTATTTCCATTATATCTTCATATCACGTGTTATCAAACACTAAGTTAGTTATTGAAAAACCGTAACAACACGCATGCAATGTCAAACTGTTCGAATCACTCAACATTAATAATATAAGTACACAATTTATGATAGATAGTCCAATTTTCATAAACAGGCGTGTGGCCGCAGTATTTCAAGTCTAAAACCAAACTGACCTCTCTCTATCATACATCTCAAGATCTCTGGTATAAAATGTGCATTCCATATCGGTTACCATGGAAACCAAGATAATATAAACTTTCATTCGATACACTGTCCAATCAAAGGATCTAGTTTACTTAAAGTGACACCCCTTGAAGTGTCTCATACAACTTCGTCTGTGACATAAGCTTCCAACACATATAATATAGACAGCATATTATCAAACATACTTGAACAAATAAAAGCAGATTTCAAACGTTATTATTCATCTAGCAACAATTTCGCAAAACATAATACAAAATTAAACCTTTTAACGGAGATCTCCATCAAAAATAAATTCCTGAAATACTACACGTTAAAATATATACGAATGGGTAATCTTAAGATTGCGACTAAATATAACACCAGTATATATCAATAATACTCATGAGACAGTGTCATTCTAATTATGATTCGTTCAGCTTTGAGACATTCCAAGGTAATATAATAACCCTTTATAAGTACGTTTAGCTGAAAAACTAAAACTAAATTGAAGTAGGGTACGGCCTGCATTCGTTAGTATGACGTAGATATTAGAATCCAGTGATATCCTTGCGCAGTGAGATATGGTCGAACCACTGGGTTGGATGGAGTCTCACACAGGTAAAAGTTATAAGTTCCGAGAATATCCGTTTTTCTTTTGTAGTAGTGTCGGTATTGCCGGGAATTTTCTGACAGTGAGATATGGTCGAACCACTTAGCATCCAATGATATCCCAACGCAGTGAGATATGGTCCAACCACTTAGCATCCAATGACATACCAACGCTGTGAGATATGGTCGAACCACTTAGCATCCAATGATATCCAAGCACAGTGAGATATGGTCGAACCACTTAGCATCCAATGATATCCCAGCGCAGTGAGATATGGTCGACCCACTTAGCGTCCAGTGATATCCCAGCGCAGTGAGATATGGTCGAACGACTTAGCATCCAATGATATCCCAATGCAGAGAGATATGGTCGAACCACTTAGCATCCAATGATATCCCAGCGCAGTGAGATATTGTCGAACCACTTAGCATCCAATGATATCCCAGCGCAGTGAGATATGGTCGAACCACTTAGCATCCAATGACTTCCCACCACAGTGAGATATGGTCGAACCACTTAGCATCCAATGATATCCCAACGCAGTGAGATATGGTCGAACAACTTAGCTTCCAATGATATCCCAGCGCAGTGAGATATGGTCGAAACACTTAGCATCCAATGATATCCCAGCACAGTGAGATATGGTCGAACCAATTAGCATCCAATGATATCCCAACGAAGTGAGATATGGTTGAACCACTTAGCATCCAATGATATCCCAACGCAGTGAGATATGGTCGAACCACTTAGCATCCAATGATATCCCAACGCAGTGAGATATGGTCGAACCACTTAGCATCCACTGATATCCCAGCACAGTGAGATATGGTCGAACCACTTAGCATCCAATGATAACCCAGCGCGCAGTGAGATATGATCGAACCACTTAGCATCCAACGCATTGAGATATGGTCGAACCACTTAGCTTTTAATGATATCCCTAGCTCAGTGAGACATGATCAAACCACTTAGCAACCAATGATATCCCAACGCAGTGATATGATCGAACCACTTAGCATCCAATGATATCCCAACCACTGGGTTGGGTGGAGTCTTAAACAGACCAAGTTATAAGTGCCGAGAACATCCGTTTTTCATCCGTCAGTATTGCCGGGAAATGTCTCTGAAACTATAAAATATATGAGTAGGTTTAGTGGTTTTGCATCTGTACAGAAATTGCATAACCATTTTGATCGAACAACTCAATTTCCTTTACCAACGAACTATTAACCCTTCGAACCATCAATTAGATAATAAGAAAAACGAATTATGACGAGCTTTTTTTAGTGCTGTGTTGCGGCTTTAGCCCCGACTACAAATCAATAGTGTTATTCGTATCATCTAGCCCAATAATTATGTGTTATTCGTATCATCTAGCCCAATAATTATGTGATATTCGTATCATCCAGCCCAGTCGTTATGTGTTATTTGTATCATCTAGCCCGATCATTATGTGTTATTCGTATCATCCAGCCCAATCGTTATGTGATATTCATATCATCTAGCCCAATAATTATGTGTTATTCGTATCATCAAGCCCAATCGTTATGTGTTATTCGTATCATCTAGCCCAATAATTATGTGTTATTCGTATCATCAAGCCCAATCCTTATGTGATATTCGTATCATCCAGCCCATTCGTTATGTGTTATTTGTATCATCTAGCCCGATCATTATGTGTTATTCGTATCATCCAGCCCAATCGTTATGTGATATTCATATCATCTAGCCCAATCGTTATGGGTTATTCGTATCATCAAGCCCAATCGTTATGAGATATTCGTATCATCCAGACCAATTGTTGTGTTATTCGTATCATCAAGCCTAATTGTTATGTGTTATTCGTATCATCCAGCCCAATCGTTATGTGTTATTCGTATCATCACGCCCAATCGTTATGTTTTATTCGTATCATCACGCCCAATCGTTGTGTTATTCGTATCATCAAGCCCAATCGTTATGTGTTATTTGTATCATCAAGCTCAATTGTTATGTGTTATTCTTATCATCAAGCCAAATCGTTATGTGTTATTCGTATCATCAAGCCCAATCGTTATGTGTTATTCGTATCATCAAGCCCAATCGTTATGTGTTATTCGTATCATCCAGCCTAGTCGTTATGTATTATTCGTATCATCAAGCCCAATCGATATGTGTTATTCGTATCATCAAGCCCAATCGTTATGTGTTATTCGTATCTTCAAGCCCAATCGTTATGTGTTATTCGTAACATCAAACCCAATCGTTATGTGTTATTCGTATCATCAAGCCCAATCGTTATGTGTTATTCGTATCATCAAGCCCAATCGTTATGTGTTATTCGTATCATCAAGCCCAATCGTTATGTGTTATTCGTATCATCAAGCTCAATCGTTATGTGTTATTCGTAACATCAAGCCCAATCGTTGTGACTTTAAAGTAGAATACCGCTTAAACCGTTGATAGTGGGGGTAAGGGGTACCAAATATTACCTCTCATGAACAGACTCAATAAAACCGAGTCGGCTACATTGATCCCTTGTTTGCGTTTGTTGCTTCCAAGGGATCCCCTTTTCAGTACTTTTTTACAGTTAACACTATGTGTAACGTATCCAGTAAGAAACGTTATATGTATATATAAGTTGTTGACAATGCGTACATATTATCGATATGCATTCAATACTTTCAACGTTGGTCAAATGTATGAAAATATCCGACACTTTCAAATATTAACTAAAACCTATCGGGGATGATTCAAGTGTTAATTTATTTTAAAGAAACTAACCTACCAAAATACAAACCTTTAAATACTTGAAGGCCAAATGCCTTAAAGCTCTTAACTTACTTAAAGTTGTTGCAAACACTAATTGGGGAGCAGATCGAAACGTCCTCTTGCGACTTTAAGGGGTCATTTCACCAAGGATTGTTTTGGTCCCGAGAGTACCCGATCCTTTTTCTGGTCGATCGGCCGCATTTTTGCGAAAATAATCGGGAACGTGCGAGCACTGTCCCGCACTACCCTATACATTCGGGGGAAGATCTGGCGCGATCGCCTCAGTCCTCCGAGGGTCGGGTACCGAAAAAGTGATCGGCTACTGTTTTTAAAAATGTTGAAAAACAGTAGCCGATCAAAAACCGTCGGCCCGGGTCGTCTTGGTCGTCCGAGGGTCCCCTGTAGGTCCCCTTGTCTCGCCCGCCCTCTGGAGCTTTCGTAAAGCCTCTGCAGCTCTCTACCGAGGGTCGTGCGTAGTTTTAATGAAACAAAACACATGTAAAAATCCTTTAAAATGTCACAAAGAATTAATTGTTACTAAATACAACAGCAAGACATATATTTACTCAAAATTATTATAAATAATAATAAATTTACAAATTAATACCAATGCCAGAGAATTATAAACCAAATATAAAATAAAAACTGCACACTTTTCTCAGAACAGGTACTGAAACAAAACACACTTGAAAACCCTTTAAAAAGTCACAAAAACTTAATTCTTTTTGGCATATTTCCTCTTGGTCCTTGGCCTCCTCCTCAGCATATTTCCTAATGTAATAACATTTTGCTGTGCTATGGCAGAACGAAGTTGTAGAGCTACAACAAGCCCCAGCACTGCTTGTTGGTCCATGACCTTCCCTGGCTGGTCAGAAAGTGATGAACGGCTTTGATCTCAGCGGTTTATATAGTCGGGCCTTTAAAAACACCGATCTCCGGCCGATCTAGGCAAATTTGGTCGGCCGAAGAACGTCCGAAGATCTTTTAAATCGTCCGAAGACCGTTTACTTTCGGCTACCTGCGTCAACATACGCCTACATTCGGCCACTCTCGCGCGAAGAACGGCGGAAGAACGGCGGAAATCGAACGAAAGCGTCCTCTCTCGAACCGGGATCGCCCATTTTCGGCCTCTCTCGGCCGAACAACGCGCGAAGATCGCTCACTTGCGCGCGAGAAGCGGGTCTCTACCGGGCCTTTGCCGGTTCTTTGCCGTGTACCTGCGGGTACTTGTGCAAACTTTCGCATACTTGCGCCCCGGAAACGTGTCGATCGCGCGAGGAACGTCCGAGAATCGTCCCCCCTCCATGGTCCATTGGTCGGGACTCAATCGGGTCAAAAAAAGGGGGCGATTGGAGGCGATTCAGGACGACAATCGGGCAGATCAAAAAATTGATTGATCGGGGACAATCTGGTCCAGATCGGGCCGATTGGAAAAAAACAATCCTTGGTGAAATGACCCCTTTACAGATCTCTCATCAGATCCAACCAGGACTACGGCTCGATAGTATATGAATCGACTCGCAAGTCGTACTTGCTGATGCTCGACCCTATACATAATCAAGGATTATGGCTCGCCTTAGATGCCTTTCGTACATCACCAGCCGAAAGTCTGTATGTTGAAGCTAATGAACCATCACTGTCTCATAGACGAGACAAATTAGCTCTACAATACGCCATTAAATTAAAGTCTAACCCTTCAAACCCAACTTTCGATAATGTTTTTAATCCTGGTTATGAACCTCTTTTTGATCGAAAACCGAAGGCAATTAGACCATTTGGTCTTCGTATTAAACCAAAATTAAGAGACACTGAAATCGACCTAAATTTGATTGCCAAGTACAAAGTACCACAAATTCCACCGTGGACTTTGGAAACTCCAACAATTATTTTTGATCTTTGTAATAATAACAAATCCAGTACAGACCCTACTGTCTTTCAAAGCAAATTTAATGAAATTAAATCGAAATACAGTGACTTTCAACATATCTACACAGATGGCTCTAAAGATGGAGATACGGTAGCTGCAGCAGCTGTTCACAAACACAGCATAAAGAGCCGCCTGCCTGACAAGGCCTCTATCTTTTCAGCTGAACTTAAAGCAATTGAACTTGCCTTAAATTATATTCAGGAATCTGATGATGACCATTTTGTAATATTTTCTGATTCCCTTTCATCTCTTCAAGCACTGGGTAATATGAAACATGATAACCCAGTTGTGCTTCAACTTTTAGAAAAGTACAATTCTCTTATAATTGATAATGTTATTATTTTCTGCTGGCTTCCAAGCCATGAAGGAATACGTAGTAATGATAGAGCTGATAGTGCTGCTAAGGCAGCATTAGATTTACATATATCTAATACCAAATTACCTTATACTGATTCTAAAAGTTGTATTAACACATATATGTGTAACTCTTGGCAAACCGCTTGGGATTTGTCAGTTAACAATAAACTCCATCCAATTAAACCGTTACTCGGAGAATGGCGTTCTTCTAGGCTATTGTTTTTTGTATTATATTTACACGAGCATATTTGTGTTTTACTTATATTGCCTATTGATGCTGCCTTGTTGGTTAGAGATTAGATCATGGCGGGGATTTCTTTATTTACACTTTCCTGTTTTAATGGGATGACAGTAGGGTAAGTGTGAGGTTTGGTGCACCCTAGAACCGGTTTAAACCCCCAGTGGCCTACTTTGCTACTGACCGTTCCAAGGCGGTAGCCCTATTGTCAACCCTTTTGTGTTTGTGATGTCGTTTACTTTTATTATTACTTTTGCCTTCTTGTTTGTCTGTTTCCATGTTTGTTTCTGTGTTTTGTGGTTGACTGTCCTCCTTGAATGCTACTTTCCCTGTCCGATCTTTTTATATTTCTTTCTAGTAGACCCATTCGTCGAGAGGAAGTTGTCCTAGCCCGATGCAGGATAGGGCATACACGTTATACTCAATCATATTTATTACAAGGTGAGCAATTACCAGAATGTATACCCTGCTTTGCACCGTTAACGGTCAAACACATCTTATTGGAATGTGTAGACTTTGATCCTATGCGTCAAAGGTACTACAATGTTAATACTATGAAAGAGTTATTTGATACTGTAGATTTTAGTCTTGTTTTAGATTTCCTAAAAGAGATCAGACTATATAAATCATTATAATGTGTTTTTATATATATTTACTTGTTTATATACCCGTTGACGGGCATTCGTTGATTTACATATATGGTTTATATTACACCTTATCATCCCTTATTTTTTAATAGTTTTATCTTTATATATTTACATTAATTTTTAATTAATACTTCATTTCTTCGTTTTTCATCAATTTTTGCGCACAATATGACCTATTTATGTGTCGACGTGCCGTAAAACACCATTCATTCATTCATTAAAATACCCGTGACTGAATATGAATAAACTGAATTACCAGTTGGTACCTCTTTACCAGTTGGTAAAGAAATATAAAAAGATCGGACAGGGAAAGCAGCATTCAAGGAGGACAGTCAACCACAAAAAACTCTTAATTCGACGCTCCGTTTTTGGGGTCTGGTCTGGCTGGTTAAAGCCGTTTATGTTTGTCTAGAGCGTTTGGATTCTCAAAATATGTATATTATATATATTTATATATATATTATATGCATCATCGTCAGTAGGTTTAGAAACGTAGTACGTATTGTTACATATATCTAAATGTTTACATATATTGTTGCATGTGTCTCGGTGTGTACGTGTTGCATTGTATTTTTATTATTGATTTGGCCTTGAAGAAAGTTAAATGTAGTATATATGTAAATGTGTTGATCATTTATGCTAATTATTTATGAAAATTCATTTCTGATGATGTGTGTGTGTGTGTAATTCTAAGGTTTATAGTCCGTCCGCCATCTGATGATGTGGACTGTTCTCAATGGGCGATTTTCTTGGGGAAGCCTTCAGGAACAGTCTATGATAGTATATAAACAAACTCTGGGAGCAGACAAGCCGTTGAGTTGAGATCAATTTCAGTATTCTTCATTAAAGTTAATTTAGATTTGGATGCTTTTAGAAAATATTATTGTGAGGATTTAGTACATATTGTGCTCATTTATAATAACAGTGAAATTGTATATTTGGACTAAACCGGAAATATTGGAAATTCATTTAGACTGCGGAAAGGACACTTACTGTTTGGGATTAAAGAGACACTTACTGTTTTTGATTAAAGAGACACTTACTGTTTTGGATTAAAGAGACACTTGCTAATGTGAATTAAAGGAACATTGGATAGTTTCATTTGGATTTATTTCAAAAACTGGATATTAATAAAAATAAAACTGGGATTTGTGTATTCTGTAAGTGAATATTTTATGTAATTAATTTAATAATTATAGATTTGTGTTGCTGGTTTTGCTACCTTTCTTGTTTCATTTAACTCGTAACAGAAATTGCGGCTCGTCCGGGATAGAAACATTGTCGGTGCTTTAATCATTTATACATTGCTTTTGGCAATAATAAAATAATATTATTTTTTTTAATAAAAGCACAAAATGAATTGTACATTTTGTACATTTTCAATTTTATAAGAGTGAAACCAGCTACAGTCAAAATGGTGTTTGATCTTGAAAAAGAAATTGCTACGCCTAACCAGGTTGAGTTTTATTCACTTAAAAACGATGAATTGCTCTGGCTTGCAAAACATTATAAGTTCTTGAAATGTAAATCTTCTATGAGAAAATCTGAGATTAAAAATTTGTTGGTGCAATTTTTGGTTGATGAAGAAATGTTTGGAGAGTAAGCATTACATTTGTTGGTGGAAACAGAATATGATTAAAAATTAAAATAATTTGAATTACTAAATATAAAAGAAATTGAATTGAGGAAACTAGAAAAAGAAAAAGTAGAAAGAGAAAAAGAAATAGAATTGGAAAAATTGAAATTTGGAAAAATATTCTGACATTTCATAATAATAAATAAATTAAGGGATAACTATGAGTCTTTTGCCAAAACAAAATGGAAAAACGAGTAAAAAGAAGAACTAAACCTGCTGATTTCTGGATTACTTCAATAAACATATTTAGCTATAATGATATTTTATACATTTCGTCTTATTTTTGAAAGGGTCCCATTTTACTGACAAAAATCCGATAACCTGCTGCAAATTACTATAGGTTTTAATTCTATAAAATGA
Organism: Cyrtodaria siliqua; assembly: GCA_037043455.1. Classification (NCBI taxonomy): domain Eukaryota; kingdom Metazoa; phylum Mollusca; class Bivalvia; order Adapedonta; family Hiatellidae; genus Cyrtodaria; species Cyrtodaria siliqua. The sequence goes on along the minus strand of JAWPHD010001467.1, from coordinate 72,001 downwards.
AACAGTTTAAGCAAATCTTAAGGTCTTATTTTATACCCCAACCAACTCCGTTTTCGCTTCTTCGAAAAGAGGTTGGATGGAGTATGAAAGTTAATACTCGAACCCCGAAATGAGGGTCAAACAGTTAGAAAACTGTTGATTTATGTAATAAACATATATTTTAAATGCTTATTCAATATTTTATTTATTATTATGAAATGTCAGAATATTCCTAATTTCTTATATCACTCTCGGTGTAATGATAACTTTCCTTTTATAATAAATCAATAAATGGATACAATGGTGGGGTCTTTTAGAAAAAAACAATAAATAAAAATGACTTAAACTGCTCATTTCTGCAATGAATCAATAAAAACACATATTTGTTTCAGTTCCCGTTATTTACTGTGTTTTTGTTTTAAACCTTTTTATAAGAGGGGAACGTTAGATATAAGCAATCTCGGGTGTGGTCTTGCGAGTGACATGACAGGTGTGGTCTGATCATGTATGGGTGTGTGTATATTGAAACCTGCAGTGTCTATGTTCTGTGTAAATGACTGTGTAGGTGCGGTCTTACTATTGCACATTCACACTAACGTTTGTTTAGTGCTGTGTGGCGGCCATTTATGGTTGCCCAGACTACATATCAGTAGTGTTATTACTTACTGACCGATACTAGGAGGCGTGAGAGGTACTTAACATTACATCTCATGAACAGACTCCATAATACCGAGTCTTCTACTGTTATCTCTTGTTTGTGTTTGTTGCTTTCAAAGGATCCACTTTTCAGTATTTATTTACGTGTAACATGACATATACGGTCTGACTCTGTTTGGGAATGGGTAATTTGAAAACGCTACTCTAGGTTCTTTACAATGTGTGGGTGTGTACTTACTTGTACTGACCCCCAGTCGGTGGTGGGGTGATAAGAATCAACCGACTGCTCGTTACTTAGCAGAGGGGTAGGACTCCTCCGAAAAGTAGCCAACCTGTTGACCGTGTCGTTGGAGAAGAATCCTGGTGGTTGAGTGACGTAGAGATCTGGTAGTTATCTCCGCGTTACAACACACCACTTTGGTCCGGACTTCAACTAGACGGGCGGTCAGATTAGCCCGATCTGATCAATCGGTTTGTCACGCCAGCTATACGGGATCCTAGCTTCTTGTTTAATTTACATCTTTCTCAATCCCTCTCGTTTAATATCTTATTCCCCATTTATTTTGTCCTCTTTAAACATAATGTAAAAGGATCGTTTATGGCGGTGGGGCTAGGGCTAATCATGTATTTCTGAACGCTATATGGCTATACTCATGCCACTTTTAAGCGGAACATAAGAGCGGCTCTCCGACTTTTTAGTTAAGGGGTTATGTCCGCTGGGTGGTATGGGGGTCTGACGCGTTAGTTTTATATGAGTATACTCTTCACGTATTCTTGGCATTTGTTTGTCGGATATCCACAGCAAATGTCCCCTTGTTGGGCTCCGGGGTGGGTGAGAAGCGTGGAGAACGAATATCAATGCCCCCATTATGGCACCAAAACACGCACACAAAACTACTCATACTTCTAAACGATCTCGAGAAGAGTCCGAATCTTAATCTGATGAGGATATTTCTCATTTAAATTGGCCTCGTTTTCTGAATATTATCACTCTAGATGATGACAAAGCTATCACTAGACTCTCTCCTTTTGCCATCTCCAAGGCTTTACTTGGCATCGCCGTTGAGCCAAGAAGTGTCAAAAAACTCAGTAATGGAAAACTTCTTGTTGAGTGTGCCCTAAAATCACACTCTGACAATCTCCTTAAAATTCAAACTTCCTCACATTTCTCTCAATTCTTCAAAGGGTGTACGCTCCAGGGAACTGGAGCACTGCACTCTTGAAGAAATGACTCAAAATCGCAAACCTCAAGGTGTGACTAAGGTAACGGCATCAATACGAGGCGGAGTGGCAAACTCACTCCTACAAATACGTTTGTGCTTACTTTCAGCACACCAAATCTGCCAAAGACCATCAAAACTGGATATATCATTTTACCAGTTGACCCTTTTATTCCAAACCCTCCTCGATGTTTTAACTGTCAACTCTTTGGTCACCATAGAGAAAGATGCAAGCGAGCTGCTCCTGTCTGAGCCCTTTGCGGCCAAGAGGGTCATAGCGACTTCGCCAATTGCTAAATTCTGCCTCTTGTGTTAACTGCAAGGGGACCCACGGAGCTTTCTCTAGGGATTGTCCGAAATGGAAGCACGAGAGGGAAATACAGAAAGTTAAGATTGAGAAGAACATTTCTTTTCCTGAAGCTAGTAAACTTGTTGAGAGCCTTACTCCGCCCACTCCATCTGGCAAATCATATGCCGATGCGAGTAGGGTTGAGAAACCAGCCACCAGAGGCGCAGACCGTGTTGACCTGGCCAATAGACTCCGACAAGTTTACTTCTATTCCACTCTCTGTTCAGAATTCCTTTAAAACATCTTCAGCCTCACAAACTGTGATCCTTTTAAATAAGCCTTCTGTGGCTCCCAAACCTCTTGCGGCTTCCACGCCTAAAACTCCTTCAACTATATCCTCAACAACTCCTACATCTACTGCATCTACTTCATCTATTTCGAAATTGACGGACTCTGGGGCAACCAAGAGTCCACCAAACCCGACGAACTCTTCCAAAGGTTCGTCAAATTTGACGAACTCTCCCAAGAGTTCATCACCAAGCAGAACTGCTGCCACGGACGTGACAGCAAAGAAAAAGAAAACTCCCGGGTTAGGGAAGCAGATAAAAGGATCTGATGATCCGATTGAACTGCACAACATATTTGGAGACTTGGAGATGGCGGTTGATGATCCAGCACCTAGTTGCACAATTACCATCACCTTTTATACTATTGTGTGATTTTAATGCACACAAATACATTTGGTAAAGGTAATTCTAGTTGTGTAAATCATCTTACAACTGTTAATGATGATATTACATCTGTCAAAGATATTACAAACACTTTGGCAGAACCGTTTTCTAAACATTCTTCTTCTCAAAATTGTCAACCAAATTTTCCAAAACATAAGAAGCTAAAAGAACAGAAGAAGCTGAATTTCAAGTCTAAAAACTTGGAAAAATACAATAAACTGTTCACTCTCAAAGAACTTCGAGAATCCCTTAAAAAGGCTCATGATACATCAGTTGGTCCTGACGATATCCATTATCAATTAATAAAACATTTACATGAAACCTGTCTCTTTACACTTCTTGATATATTTAATAAGGTTTGGGTGACCGGAAACTTCCCCGATTCTTGGCGGGAAGCAATCGCTATTCCAGTCCCCAAACCTGGAAAGGATCATACGGACAAAATAAATTATCGCCCTATTGCTTTAACGAGTTGTATATGTAAAACCATGGAACGAGTGATTAATGAGAGACTCGTTTGGAACCTCGTTAATTCCGCCATGGCCGGTCCCAAGCCCGGATGCGTAAGGAGGAGGGTTGGGCGTAGGGCCAGCACCCCTACCCCTTAAAAACCATAACCCGCTACAGAAACGTCAGCAACCAACAAACAACCAACAACTTACCGTCCTGAGAGATGAAGGGACTTCAACAAGACGATCTATGATGCCAGATGGGGAAAACCGAAAGGAAACCACAGGGCTGACACCCCTTCTGTCGACCAGGACAATCAATGTCGGAACATGGAACGTAAGGACCATGTATGAGACAGGAAAGACAGCACAAGTTGCAGCAGAGATGAGGAACTATCAACTCGCTCTGCTGTGAATCAGCGAAACAAGATGGATACAATCTGAACAGAAAAGGCTGATGACAGGAGAGTTGCTACTTTATTCAGGACATGAGGAGGAAAACGCACCTCACACACAAGGAGTTGGACTCATGCTGTCAGGACCAGCACAGAAAGCGCTGATAGGATGGGAAGCACATGGACCAAGGATCATCACAGCCACCTTCAAAACCAAGAAAAGGAAGATTAAGATGAATGTCATCCAGTGCTACTCGCCAACTAATGATAGTGAGGAGGAGGACAAGGACCAGTTCCGCAACAAACTGCAGAACATCCTTGAAGGGTATGCAGAGAAGGATGTGACAATCTTGATAGGGGACTTCAATGCAAAGATAGGAGCAGACAATACAGGATATGAGGAAGTGATGGGAACACACGGACTAGGACAGATGAATGACAATGGAGAGAGATTTCTTGAGACTTGTGCGATGAATAATCAGGTGATAGGAGGGAGCATATTCCCACATAGGAGGATCCACAAGGCCACCTGGGTATCACCTGACCATGTGACAGAGAACCAGATCGATCACTTTTGTATTTCAAAGAGGTTTAGGAGATCACTACAGGATGTGAAGGTAAAGAGAGGAGCCGACGTCGCATCGGACCACCACCTACTGACTGCCAAACTAAAGCTTAAGCTGAAGAGGATTTGGATGGAGACTACAACAAATAGGAAAAGATACAATGTTAGCCTTATGAGGGACACCCAGACACAGGAGGAATACAAACTAAGCCTCACCAACAGGTTCCACGTGCTAAAAGAACATCTGGAGGAGGACACGAACATAGAAGATCAGTGGAAAGGAGCAAAGGAAACATTGATAACAACATGGGAGGAGGTGCTAGGTACCACAAGATCTAAGCAAAAGGAATTGATTTCAGCAGAATCACTACGCAAGATCCAGGAGAGGAAAGAGAAGAAGGTAGCAGTCAATAACAGCATCACAAGAGCAGCAAAAGCAAGGTCACAGGCGGAATTCTCAAAGGCAAACAAGGAGGTCAAGAGCAGCATCAAAGCGGACAAACGTAGCTTCATTGATGGTCTTGCAGAGGAAGCGGAAGAAGCAGCAGCTAGCAGGGACATGAAGAAGCTATATGATACTACCAAGAAATTCTCTGGGAAGTACAGCAAGCCAGAAAGACCAGTCAATGATAAGGATGGAAATGCAATCATGGGAACGGAACAACAACTTAAGCGATGGGCTGAACACTTCAATGAACTATTGAACAGACCAATCCCACAGAATCCACCCGACATCCTACCTGCGGAAGCTGACCTGCCCATCAACTGTGGACCACCAACAAGAGCAGAAATCAGGAAAGCAATAAAACAGCTGAAAAGTGGTAAGGCAGCATGGCCAGATGGAATTCCAGCAGAGGCTATGAAGGAGGACGTAGACACATCAGTGGAGATGCTTTACCGTCTATTTGGAAGGATCTGGGAGGAGGAGGAAATGCCAGAGGATTGGAAGGAAGGATATCGTGTCAAGCTCCCCAAGAAAGGAGACCTCAGCAATTGTGCCAGCTACCGAGGAATCACACTACTCTCAGTACCAGGAAAGGTATGTAATAGGATTTTACTGGACAGGATGAAGGATGCAGTGGATCCTCAGCTAAGGGACAATCAGGCAGGCTTTAGAAGGAACCGGTCATACACAGACCAGATTGCCACATTGCGCATAATAATCGAACAATCAATAGAGTGGAATTCCTCAGTATACTTAAATTTTGTGGATTATGAAAAGGCATTTGACAGTGTGGATAGGGCAATTCTTTGGAAACTTCTTCGACATTATGGGGTCCCTAGCAAGATAATCGATCTCATGAAAGCCTCCTATGAAGGAATGTCCTGCAGGGTGATTCACGGAAACCATTTCACGGACAGCGTCCAGGTGAAGACCGGGGTCAAACAAGGGTGTCTGCTGTCGCCATTCCTCTTTCTCTTAGCAATTGATTGGGTTATGAAAACAACCACTGCTCAGAGAGGGAACGGAATCCAATGGACAATGTGGACACAATTGGATGACCTCGACTTTGCGGATGACCTGGCACTCCTATCTCACCAACATCAACAGATGCAAGACAAAACCTCAGAGCTAGAAAACATTTCAGCACAGGTAGGACTGAGGATACATACAGGCAAGACCAAGCTCCTCAGGATCAACACTGCCAATAACAGCCCAATTACACTTGGAGGAAATGAACTGGAGGAAGTTGAAGCCTTCACATACCTGGGTAGCATTGTGAATAAGCACGGTGGCACAGATGCGGATGTCAAAGCAAGGATCGGCAAGGCGAGAGTAGTCTTCCTCCAACTCAAGAACATCTGGAGTGCCAGAGCAATAGCAATCCACACTAAGATAAGAATCTTCAACTCCAATGTAAAATCAGTGCTACTGTATGGATCGGAAACATGGAGGACAACAAAGACAACCACAAGAAAGGTCCAAACCTTCATCAACAACTGCCACCGACGAATCCTCAGGATCCACTGGCCAGAAACCATCAGTAATGTGGACATATGGCAACAAACCAAGCAAGGACCTATTGAAATGGAAATTAGGAAAAGGCGATGGGGTTGGATTGGTCACACGCTCCGGAAACCGACATCTAGCATTACAAGACAGGCCCTAACTTGGAATCCACAGGGCAAGAGGAAGAGAGGAAGGCCTAAGAATTCCTGGCGGCGCGACCTCATGGCAGACATAGAGGAAATAGGTTACGGCTGGGGAGAAGTAGAGCGGTTGGCTCAGGACCGGAGACGTTTGAGAGCTGTTGTTGGCGGCCTATGCCCTGGTAGGGTGTAAAGGCCTAAGTAAGTAAGTAAGTCGTTTGGAACCTGGAATCCAACAAGCTGATAACAAAGTATCAAAGTGGATTCCGGCGCCAACGAGGCACAACAGACAATCTCATTCGATTTGAATAATGTATTAGAGAAGCTTTCCTAAAGAAAGAACATTTAGTCGCTGTATTTTTTTATTTTGGGAAAGCTTATGATTGGAAGTACGGTATCATGAATGATCTTTATGACCTTGGTCTTAGAGGCCGATTACCAATTGTTATAGAGAATTTCTTGGAGGATAGACAGTTTCGTGTCCGAATGAGATCAACCCTCTCTGACATTCATGAACAGGAAATGGGTGTGCCACAGGGCAGCATACTCTCTGTCACCTTTTTTAATATAAACATTAACGGTATAGTTAAATGCATCAATCCTGGTGTGGATTGCTCTCTATATGTTGACGACTTTGTTATATGTTATCGTGCAGAAAAACATGAACACTATTATGAGACAACTTCAACAATGTTTGAATAAACTTTAGACCTGTTCGGATGAAAATGGTTTTAAATGTTCTAATTCTAAAACTAATTGTATGCACTTTTGTCAACTACGTAAACATCATGAAGACCCTCATCTAACACTGGATAGGTCACCAATACCAGTAGTGGATGAAACAAAATGACTTGGTCTTTTTTTCGACCGAAAATTAACGTTTAAACCACACCTTAAATACTTGAAGGCCAAGGGCCTTAAAGCTTTTAATTTACACTAATTGGGGAGCAGATCGTAAAGTACTTTTACAACTTTATAGATCTCTTATCAGATCCAAGCTGTATTACAGCTCAATAGTATATGGATCGACTCGCAAGTCATACTTGCAGATGCTCGATCATATACATAATCAAGGATTACGACTCGCCTTAGGTGCCTTTCGTACATCACCAGCCGAAAGTTTATACGTTGAAGCTAATGAACCATCACTATCTCATAGACGGGACAAATTAGCTCTTCGATATGAAATTAAATTAGAATCTAACCCTTCAAACCAAACTTTTGATAATGGTTTTAATACTAGTTATGAACATCCTTTTGATCGAAAACCGAAGGCCATTCGACCATTTGGTCTTCGTATTAAACCAAAATTAAGAGACACTGAAATCGACCTAAATTTAATTGCCACGTACAAAGTACCACAAATTCCACCGTGGATTTTGGAAACACCAACAATTATTTTACATTTTTGTAATAGTAACACATCCAGTACATACCATACTGTCTTTCAAAGCAAATTCAATGAAATTGAATCGAAATACAGTAACTTTCAACACATATACACAGATGGTTCTAAAGATGGAGATAAGGTAGCTGCAGCAGCTGTTGTTCACAAACACAGCATAAAGAGCCGCATGCCTGACAAGTCCTCTATCTTCTCAGCTGAATTTAAGGCAATTGAAATTGCCTTAAATTATATTCAGGAATCTGATGATGAACATTTTGTAATATTTTCTGATTCCCTTTCATCTCTTCAAGCACTGGGTAATATGAAACATGATAACCCAGTTGTTCTTCAGCTTTTAGAAAAGTACAATTCTCTTATAGTTGATAATGTTATTATTTTCTGCTGGCTTCGAAGCCATGTAGGAATACGTGGTAATGATAGAGCTGATAGTGCTGCTAAAGCAGCATTAGGTTTACATGTATCTAATGCTAAATTACCTTATACTGGTTTTAAAAGTTGTATTAACACATTTATTCGTCACTCTTGGCAAGCCGCTTGGAATGTGTCAGCTAACAATAAACTCCATTCAATTAAGCCGTTACTTGGAGAATGGCGTTCTTCTAGTAGACCCATTCGTCGAGAAGAAGCTATCCTAGCCCGGTGCAGGAAAGGGCATACACGTTATACTCATTGATATTTATTACAAGCTGAGCAATTACCAGAATGTATACCCTGCTTTGCACCGTTAACGGTCAAACACATCTTATTGGAATGTGTAGCCTTTGGTCCTATGCGTCAAAGGTAATACAATGTTAATACTATGAAAGAGTTATTTGATACTATAGATTTTAGTCTTGTTTTATATTTTTTAAAAGCGATAAGACTATATAAATCGTTATAATGTGTTCTTATATATATTTACTTCTGACTCTATATGTTAACCGGGACAATGTGCGTGTATATTTACGTGTATGGTATGGCCTTTATCGGTATGAGTGTGAGTAGCTTAAAGCCTTTTGACAATATGTGGGTGTATACTTAATTGTCCCATGACAGGTATGGATTGTATTTATATGAATGAGTGTGGGCAACTGGAAGCCTTCTGCATCTACAAATATGGTCTTTACAATACGTATTAAGATTAACACGACTATAATTGCATGTATCTGTATGAGTGTAGGTAGGAGACCGTTTACTCTTGGTTCTGTACAATATGTGGGTGTATACTTAAGTGTAACATATCATGTATGTTCTGTATCTGTTTGGGGGTGGTCAGCTTGAGTCGTATGCATCTATGGTCCGTACCATAAGTGGCTTCATACTTACGTGTAACATCACAGGTATGACCTGTATCTGTATGAGTGTGGCTAGCTTGGAGCCCTCTGCCTCTACGTTTTGTACAATAAGTGTGTGTGCGCAACTTGAAATCTTAGGCCTGTATCTATGTTCCGTACAATACATAGGTAGTCTTAATAGATAACCTGACAGGTATTGCCTTCATCTGCTTGGGTGTGAGCGACTTGAAGCCCACTGCCTCTATGTTCATCTGTATAACACATGGTTATATACTTTTGTGTAACTTGACAGGTAAGGCCAGTATCTGTACGAGTGTGGTTAGTTTCAAACCCGCTGCCACTACGTTCTGTACAATGTGTGGGTGTACGCAACTTGAAGCCATTTGCACCTATGTGTGTACAATACGAGGGTATATGCATATGTGTTAACTGATAGGTATGACTGTTTGAGAGATGGCAACTTGAAGCCCATTGTCACTATGTTCTTTTGAACAATACGTGGGTATATAATTTCTTGTAAAAAGACATGGCTATTATTTGATGGAGTGTGGGTAACTTGAAGCACACTGCATCTACGTTCTCTACACTACATAGGTGTGGGCAACCTGAAGCTTTCTGCATCTATTTTCCGTACAATACGTAGCCATTCTTACGTGTTAACATAACAGGTATAGCTGTTTGAGTGTGGTTAATTTAAAGCACACTGTTTTAGTGTTCCATGCAATATATGGGGTATATCCGTACATGTAACATGAAAGGTAACAGCCTTTATCTGTATGGGATTGGGTAATTTGAGCCCCCTTCCTCTATGTTCTGAACACTGCAAAAACGATTTGCTTTAGACTCTTCTTTTATTAATATTAATGATTGAACAAATGCAATTTATTGTTTTAATGGGATGGCAGTAGGGTAAGTGTGAGGTTTGGTGCACCCAAGAACCGTTGTAACCCCCCAGTGGCCTACTTCGCCACAGACCGTTCTAATTCGGTAGCCCTATTGTCAACACTTTTGTGTTTGTGATGTCGTTTGTATTTATTTTTACTTTTGCCTTCTTGTTTGTCTGTTTGCGTGTTTGTTTCTGTGCTTGACTGTCCTCCTTGAATGCTTCTTTCCCTGTCCGATCTGTTTCATATTTATTCATGTAGAACAACTAACGTAAGTGCCGTCAACTTGTCGACCTGATGCTCACACGAAAGTCGAAATTTAGTAAATTTCGAAATTTCTTACTAATTTTCGACTATTCGCCCTGAAGATTTCACACGACAAGTAGAAAACTGGAAGTTTTATCTTGATAATTATCAAACTAACCTGATAACTGTCACGATAATTATCAACTAAAGTTTCAACTTTTCGCTCTGATCCTGTATACCATAAGCGCGAAAACTAGAAATGTCAATTTTAATTTTCGACTTTTCGTGGTAGGATAAAATTTCAGTAGGATGATTTATCCGGAGCGATATATAAGGGGGGCGTCTCAACGTTATGTCATTGAGTTAGACTGAATTTGAATTGCTTGTTTGAGTGAAACGGGACATGCGCAGTGAAGACGTCTAGTGATCGAGTGTATGGTGGTATTATTGCCGACGCCTCAGGGCTCCGGCTATATTTATCCCGGACCCAGAAAGCTGTTATGGGCGTTGGACTGTGTATCAACGTCATTTTAATGTTCACGAAACAACTGTGTTTTAGTAAGAATACCGGGACGCAGTCAAATTGGTAAACAGACATTTTATGGGTCTTCTACTACTTGGATTACGTATCAATTTCTAGGAATACAGTCTACAGTTATGATCTGCGCATGCACGTAGAACTGGTTATAACTGTTTTTCGCTACAAGTATTAGATGTAAATTTCAGGGATACAGTCTATAAATATGTTCTCAGCTTACGAATACAGCAGGTTCCAAATCGGTATCGTCACTGATTATTGATTGATGTTTAACTGTATTAAAGTGACAAACGGCTTGATTTTTTAAAACCTCGCGGCGCCCCGTTAGTTTTTCTACAGAACTTGCATTTGTTAAATAATTAATATTAATTATAAGAATAATATAAAGGAAATTCTGTTTGCGTGTACAGCTATATATGTATCTCGTTTTGGTGCTGTCTGATTTTAAAATAAGCAACACCGCTTCAAGCATTAAAATCATCAAACAGAGTTGATGCAACTTTAACTGAAGCATCTTCTAAAGAGATAGGTCTGCTCCACTTCTACTAATTCTCATGAAATACTGATCAGATTTCAATAATAAAACACATCTAACATTAAACCCTTTCCTCTAATGAAAAGTTACATTGCTAAAAACTGAGATTACCTTCACAGATGCTTATTTTTCAATACAGTTGCTATTATATTATAATTAAGTTGTATTTTTTTATAACTATGATAATTTACCAATTCTTCATATTCTAACCATGATATTTTCCCAATGTATCACAATATAATCATAAAACAACATTCTGTTTATTGATCCATTACACATACTATTTCATATGCATATTATAACATTATACAACACAGATGCCAAAATACAGGTTCATTTTTTCTCATGAAGACTAGTTTATCTAGTGCTCAAATCTGTGATAATAACTGTGTTTTGATTGTTGAGAATAGAGAACAAATAAAATGTTTCTAACATCTACACACTGTTCGTTTTTTTGTATCATATTCACTCCCTTTGATGTTTTCTTATGTAACTGTTCTGACCGGCTTGTGATACTATGGATCACAATTCTCTGGTAACTCATTGGATCAGGATGGGAATATATTAATGACTGAATGAGTAAATTGAATTGAAATGAATCTTGTTTAACGCCTCATTAATACATTATAGGTTATTTAGAGCCGCCATAGAGAGGGGGATGTGGTATTAAAGCTTATTTAGTGGAGAAATAATGACTAAATAAGAAAATTGAATAAGTTGAATCTTGTTTAACGGCTCAAAACATATTATATGTTATTTAGAAACGCCCCAAAGAAAGTTGAAGATGGTATTATAACTTACTGAATTTGAGAAAATTGAATTAAATTGAATATTGTTCAACGGCTCATCAACACATTATAGGTTATTTAGAGCTATCCCAGAGGAAAGGGAATGTGGTATTATAACTCACTGAGTGATGAAATAATGACTAAATAAGGGAATTGAGTTGAATAGAACCTTGTTTAACGGCTCGTCAAAACATAGATTATTTAGAGCTGCCATAGAGAAAGTGGAAGGTGGTATTATAACTTATGGAGTGGTGAAAAAAAATGAATTGAATTGAATTTCATTTAACGGTTCATCATTACATTTTATATTATTTAGAGCCGTCCCAGAAATAGGGTAAGGTGGTATTATTGAGTGGTGAAATAATGACTAAGTCAAGAAATTGAACTGAATTGAATAAGTATTGTTTAATGGGAAATCAACACATCTGAATTAGTTAGAGCCGCCACAGAGATAAGGAAAGGGTATATTACGTGTTCCCACCATACTTCCATTAAGTAATGGGAAAGCTTATAATAGCAGCATTTTACAACGAGTATTTCGACAAGTAAAACACGTTTAAAAACGATTGTTTCTGAAGAAAATGCGATAACTCGTTTCAAATTACTTATTAAATGTATTAATATTATATATGTAAAGTTTGTAAGCCGAAATTAAGGTTTTAGTTCATACCCCAGCCAATCACGTTTTCGCATCTTTGAGAAGGGGTTGAATGGGGTATGAAAGTAAATACTCGGACCACGTAATGCATAGGAGACCAGGAACCTCTGGCCTACTTCTATTCTCGAATAGATTCGTATGGTTATTTAACGTGTTCGGAGGATAGTCTTCGATACACAGTACCGCCCAGTTTACATCCCCATCCGACGGACCAAGTTGGTAGGTATTAGCGTAGTTTGCCTTTACTGGTCGTTTGGTATATTTTATTAATATAGTACGATAGGCCGATGTTTTGATGAACAAAAACGATGCAAATGCTCATTTCTTCACTAAATCTTGTATTGTACTTATATGTCCTCGTTTATATGATGATCAGAACAATAGAGTTATAGATTTACATGAAAAGAATGGACTTGCGTCTCAATCATAATGCAATAATATGTTATCACTGCTCCCTATATGAATCATAAGTATCTCTTAAGTATCTCATACGTATCTCATAACAACATCAATACAACCAATCAAATTACATTAGCAATGTTCATCCGTAATAATGGTGGTTGTATATATTAGGGGTTGTATATAATGGAGGATGGGTGTTATTTCCTCTAGATATAATGATGTCTAGATAAAACGGGGTCTGGATATAATGTGCTAAATAAAATGGGGTCTAAATGAAATGCAGGCTGGATGTTATGCCGTCTAACTATGATGTCTAGATAAAATGGGGTCTGGATATGATGGGGACTAGATAAAATGGGGTCTGAATACAATGTGGGCTTCATAAAATGATGGCTAGACAAAATGGGGTCTCAAAGTAATTGGTTCTGGATTTAATGGGGGCTTGCATATGAATGTGACTGGATAAATGGGGTCTGGATATAATGGGAATTAGATATATTGGAGTCTGGATAAATTGGTTCTGGATAAAATGGGGACTGGACATGATATGTTCTGGATAAAATAGAGGCTGAATAAAACAGCGTCTGAATAAAATGGGTGCCAGATAAAATTGGTGCAGGATAACATGGGGGCTGACAAATAATGTGGTCTGGATATAATTGGGAACAAGATATAATGGGAGATGGATGTATATAAATGAGGGCTATATATAATGGGTGCTGGAAGTTCACGTTCTGGATTCAATCGGGGCTGGGCATGTTTTCCTTATTTACATTGTCAATAGCAATATATTCATTATAAAATGTGACTATTGTCCAAAAAGCCCAACGGCCTTTTTTGCCACCGACCGTTCCAAGCTTATTGTCAACCTGTTTATGTTTGTGATGATATATCTTGCCTTTTATTCATCTTTGTAATTATTGTTTATTTCTGTGCGTGTTTTTAGTTGATTGTGGTCCTTGATTGCTACATTTCCTGTTCGATTTTTATATGAAAAAGTATTTAAAGCGAGCTTTTAAAAGTGAAACATTTGGTTCATTAACTCAACTCATTCAGGACCAGACGCAGTCGACTAAAGTTGTCATAAAAAAAGTCTTCGTTTGACATAATTAAGGTCAATAACACCGTAAAGCAGCTATTCATTGTTCTCATTGTCGAAAATATGTGAGATCTTCTTTAAAAAGTCAAGTTCATATAGTTATTTAATTATTCGCAGTTATTCTGTAAACAAACTGAACAGCCCTTATTTTGCTGTAATCAAGGGCAATAACTTTGAAAAAGAATGTATATGATGCTCTCTGTCGTATATTGTATTGAAACAAACCTTCAAATCAAGTTAAAAAGTATCGAAGGAGAAATCTGGAAATCGTCGAACACGATAAATACAAAAGATATTGCAATCTCGGTTTTATTGAGACTGTTCATGCACGGCAGTGGTGTGCGTGCTACAGTTCACGCCCTCTAGCCCCGGGTTGAGCAGAACTCACTATTTAAAATGTCAGTAGTACAGAAATTTGAGCGATACCGAAGATGGTATGCCAGTTTTTAGAAAAATGCGTTGCCCTAAACGAGAAAGCAATGGGCGATAAAAACAAAATGAAATTTAGCTTTGAGCAGAGGTTATGAAGCCTGCGTATCACAGGTAACATTCAAACTACTAAATTAAAAAGCAGGCAACATATACTAAGGGTGATTAAACAATACTCATAACCTTTAAAGGCTGGAGGTAGAGGAACCATCTATTCGAACTACCGACATATGTAAATATCGGGCTCATCGATCTCCAACGATCAATAACCCATTAATTAAACTTGCCGCTGAAACAAATTAAAATGTATATGGATGAACGAACTAACATACGACGGACAACGTACCATCATATGAACACGTCTGGGCTGTAGTACTTATATATATTACAGCCAAAAACAGGAGTTTGTCCTTTTTTGTTTTATTTTTAATGTGATAAATTGTATTCACAGACGAACCATATTCATGACACTTTTTGTGTTTTTTTGTTATAATTGTAGGTCCATTTTTTCTCTTACCAAATTATTCTGTTTATTATTGTTAACTTTTGATAAATAAATAAATGACATTGGTTATTATTCGTCGTCAGACTGTCACTCGTAAAATGCTTACAGTTGTCTGTGTGACCATTTACTTCCCCATAGATATACATTATAGTCTTGATGGCTACCCTGATTTTCCCTATATAGATGACACCCCTTGCCGGATTGTTCCATCCAAGTGTGATGTACTGTTGTATTGAGGAACATGTTATTACAAATTAGTCAAAGCGGGCACGGAAATGATACATCCTGGTTTTCCTGTCAAATGTCGACCTTTTATTTGGCAGTCATATTTTAGAAAGTCATTGCAAACATAATAAGAAAGATAAAAATACTTATTCATTAATCCGACAAACTCAACGATCACCGCACCACAGGCTTCATCTTTCATCTTGCCAATAACCGTTTTGTAATCGCTGAAGTAAAACTCACTTTTTGGATCATAATCGCTATTATCAAAACGTTCTTTGTCTTTGTAAAGATCAGCATCCTAATTTCATAACACAGAGAATCAGTGTCAGTAAACAACAGCTTGACTTTTTCATTGTATTTGATTTTGGTATAATTGTAGTGGAAATCATACATTAAGTATTTTGATAAGTCTAGAATACACATACCAACATAACAAGGGCGATTTAAGACAGAGAAAGATACAAATATCGGACAGCGAAAGCAGCATTCAAGGACGACAGTCAACCACAAAACACAAAAACAAACACGCAAACAGACAAACGAGAATGCAAAGAAAAAAATGCAACCGACATCACAAACACAAAAGGGTTGACAATGGAACGGTCAGTGGCAACAAAGGCCACTGGGGGTTTAAACCGGTTCTAGGTTGCACCAAACCTCACACTTACCCTACTGTACATGACTATACCACATGACCTATGACGTCATTATTGTTAATTCGTGAAGAAAAAAATTGTAAACATACGCCCACATCGAAAGTTTCAGAGTGCGATAAGATTTGTATTTCTTAA
The DNA here is from genome assembly GCA_037043455.1 of Cyrtodaria siliqua. Taxonomy (NCBI): domain Eukaryota; kingdom Metazoa; phylum Mollusca; class Bivalvia; order Adapedonta; family Hiatellidae; genus Cyrtodaria; species Cyrtodaria siliqua. The sequence continues at coordinate 55,840 of JAWPHD010001467.1, read as the reverse complement.
CCATTTTCTACAAAAGAAATCGCATTCGAACGCAACAAATGTACTCTACCCTCGACTGATATTATTGTTTTGTGAAAGTTGATACTTTTGGTAAACACTTTGGAAAACTTCTGAAAATGCACCAGAACAAATTGCTAATCCATGAAGCGTACTATAATTTTGCGCATATTATGAACAAAATCCATGCATATAACCCCGTTTTTATCATGAAAACTTCCACAATATTATTTCACATCAGGTAAGCGAAAGGCTTTTGTGTCAAAGAACCTGTTCGCAAGAATTAATGCATTTTTAAATTATGCTAATCCGTGAAGTCGATTATTGTATGCTAAACCGTGAAGTCCTTTGTGTTGTCAATTATCTAAAACTTTATAAAACCTATGTTTTATCGTTATTTTGTCCGTCGTCAGACTTCGTCCGTGGTTGTTGTCTTCCGTGTTCATCGTAAACATTTAAACAATATATGTGAAACCACTGGGCGAAATTGTATAAGACTTCACAGGAACGATTTCTGGGTGGTTATCTCTCAATGTTATTCAAAATCTGGCAATCAACCCAGAACTCGGGTTGGCATGCCAATAGTAGGAAAAGATAGGAAGGTGGGATATAGAAAAGGATAAAAATATCGGACAGGGAAAGCAGCATTCAAGGACGACAGTCAACCACAAAACACAAAAACAAACACGCAAACAGACAAACGAAAAGACAAAAGTAATAAAAAATGCAAACGACATCACAAACACAAAAGGGTTGACAATAGGGCTACCGCCTTAGAACGGTCAGTGGCATAGTAGGCCACTGGGGGTTTAAACCGGTTCTAGGGTGCACCAAATCTCACACTTACCCTACTGTCATCCCATTAAAACAGGACAGTGTAAATAAAGAAATCCCCGCCATGATCTTATCTCTAACCAACAAGGCAGCATCAATAGGCAATATAAGTAAAACACAAATATGCTCGTGTAAATATAATACAAAAAAACAATAGCCTAGAAAGCCACAATGAAGGTACTCAATGACTTTGCAGAAGCCAGAGCAGTAAGAGAATACACCATTAAGGGCACCACCAAGCATGCAGTACGTTGCAAAATGATAGGGTCATAACCTCTTTTGATAAACTTTTTAACAAGTTTAACAAAGATAGTATGAAAGTGATCATGACCAAGAATCTTACGAAGTTTATAAATCACATCACCATAGAAGTCAGGTTGTGATAGTCCTTGTCGCAGAAGAGTCCTTAAATTACATTTATATTTGGAAAGAAGATCAGGGTTACGATAATAAAATTTTGCAAAGGTTTTACGAAGTTTATGGTAACGGTAACCCTGATTGAGTAACTTTTTAGTTATACAAAGATTACGAATATTAAAGTCCTCAACTCGAGTACAAGCTCTAGAAAAACGAATAAGTTGAGACAGATACACCCCATAAGAAGTTGCTCGGGGAACATCCCCATCCAAGTGGGGATAATTAACAATGTCAAAATTAAAATCATCTCTCTTGTCATAGATTTTGCTTATTATTTTACCATTTTCAATCGAGAGATCTAAATCAAGAAAAGAAGCGTTATTATCAGATATATTTTCTTTATTAAGCCGAAGTTCTTTAGGATAAATACTATGAACCATAGTTGGAAAGAAAGGGTTGTCAATGTTCAGTATGTCATCCAGATACCTGCAGTCCTGCAGTTTTATATTCCAGAAAAATCCATTATAAACCCTTACTAAACACAGGGCTTTATATATGACGGGGATATGACACGGCAGTACAAACGCTGTATTCAACTGAGAACACTTGTCGTCCAGGTAAGTTTATCGATTATATCCTTGTTTTAGTGATTTTTTTTTAAATATATTTTACATTTCCAGAATGCAAAATAAATAACCTTTCTAATGGTATAATTTTATTCCAAATAACTGTTAAATAAATAGGTAAAATCTCGAGTTGGAAAGGAAATATATCGCATTTTTTTCTTTTCTTAAACGTTTACACACATCTCCGTGTGTTCATTGTATATATATGTATTATGGGTGTTCTGGACCACAATCAAATTACCCCAAATAATCTAAAATCACCACACAAAATTTTCAGTTTTACTGAAAATTAAGTCGATTTAACTGGTTATTTATCATGTCCCAGGCGGTAATTAACCCAAGATTTTAAGATTGAATTGTGAAAATGTTTTAAATTTGGATGTTTAACTTTTATTACAAAATAGAGGTTAAACATTAAAACTTAGGTTAACAAACTTTTTTAAAATAGGGGTAGTGAAGAACACAAGTTTAAACATTTTTGTAATATTATAAAATGTTTCTTTAATACAAAACAAATTTGTCGATTTGTTATCAGAATTTTAGTCAAATCAACGAATAAACACGAAATTAACAAAATATGTTTTTAAACCTCAATACATCTAAATCGGAGACACTCAGTGTTGTTTAACTTTAACCTCCAGTAATCGTGTTTCATTCTAATCGAATGAGCACCACAACCAACACATACTTGATATCTTGCAGAAGTGCCTTTTTTCCTTTTTAGGCACGGTAACACATGACTTTTTTTAATCTATATTTATGCAAACTGCAATAATCGGAATATTTTGTTGGCTTGCTTTTACATGGATTATGTAATCCAATTTTAAGAAATTGACAAACATTACTTTCCATTGTCTTTTTGTATATAATTATTTTATTTTAAGAAAAATTATTTTTAATATATAACAAATAAAGTATGGAAAACGAGGAGACTATAAAAAATGTAATACGTCTGTTTGATACAGGAGTAATAGATAAGCAAACACTGTCTAATGGTATTAATGCATTAAAACCAAAGGAACTCCGTAAGAGGTTAAACCTCAAACATTAGAAAATTTACTCAAGAGACGGCGTGACAAAAAACTACGTAAAAGAGAAAAGCAGAAATATGCTAAATTACAGGAAAATGTTATAAATGAACTGAAAGAGTTTAATGATAGAAAATCTAAAAAAGGTATCCCAGAATTAAAACTGGTTGACAAACCAATGTGTGGTTTATTAAAAGCATACGAGATGTCTGTTGAAAAATATAAAGACCCTCAAAAACTATTTCATGATAAAAAATCCACTATTACAGAACAAATTATCAAAGAGCTAAAAGAGACGAATGGATTAAAGTTTCAATTTGGTCTCGCTGTGGATTTATTTAAAGACGACGGCGCTAACAAAACATATACCACAGCAGTGTTACGCAGTGAACAAAATGCCATCTTGAGCTCTGAAAAAATAAATGAGTTTTACGATGAGTCATCTGCATTTATACAAGAAAGCTTAGAAAGATTTACAAACACAGCATCTGGATTGGAAATTGACCACTGTGTTAAGTTGTACTTAAATATAGCAAAATATGAACCATTAAAAGGTTCTTCATATATTCTTTTACCCAAAGCAGTAGCTGATAAGAAAGCAATTATAAATGTAAAAAACGACGATGATCAATGTTTGTTTCATGCGATAAATTCTGCTTTAAATCCAGCTGCAGATCACACAGACAGATTATCAAAGTATCCTAGTATAGAGTTCTTAAAGAAAGATGGCATTGATTTTCCCACTCCAATTTCTCTAATTTCCAAAGTAGAAAAACAAAACAACCTTGCTATTAATGTTTACGGATGCACAGGAAAAAGGGTATCTGTATTTCCATATAGAATATCAGAGCAACCGCAAGAAATAAAAAGAAATTAACTTGCTTTTAATTTCTGAAGACGTTGAGGTTGATTTAGAAAATGAAGATGAAGATGATCAAAATAATGAAGAAGGAATTATAGATGACAGTTATAACCCTGATGATTATTCCAACGAACCAGAAACAATAACAACAAAATATCACTATTGCTGGACTAAAAATCTAATAGATTACTTTACGATCAAAACACGGTAAAACTTATTTCTGCGATCGTTGTCTTTACGGCTTTTCAAGAGAAGATCTACTTACCAAAAACAAAGAAGACTGTGATGGTATCAACAAAAATTCTTGCAGAATAGAAATGCCAAAAGAAGGTAAAAATCACATAAAATTTAAAAATCATCAAAATCAGATGCATGTGCCTTATACAATATATGCTGATTTTGAGAGTATAATCAAACCGCAATCAACCAAATTTGGAAAGAAATCTGAAATTCAAAATGTACAAGAAGCTTGTAGTTTTGGATACCAGGTTGTCAGATATGATGGCAAAGCTGAAGAACCTGTTATTTACAGAGGTGAAGATGCTGTTGAAAAGTTTTTAAAACATCTATAATGTGAGAAGAGCAACATTAATAAAATATTTGCTCACCCAAAACCATTAATCATGACACAACAAAATGAGGAAGATTATGAAAAAGCAACACACTGCTGGATATGCGAGAATGAAATAGGTAAGAAATGCGGTAAAAACGGCAAAGTAAGAGACCACTGTCATTTTACAGGTGAATATAGAAGTGCAGCACACAAAAACTGTAACCTGAAACTGAAAATAAAACCAAATAAAACAATCATCCCTGTTATATTTCATAACCTCAAAGGATATGATAGTCATCTCATCATGCAAAAAATACATAAAATGTTAGGTAATATTACATGCATTCCAAGCAATGCTGAAAAGTATATTTCATTTAGTGTTGGACAACTTAGATTTTTAGACAGTTTGCAATTTATGGCTTCGTCTCTGGAAAAATTGGTTAAAGCAACAGACAAATCTGATTTCAAAATTACCAAAAATCAGTTTGAAAAACAAACAGATTTACTTTTACGAAAAGGTGTTTATCCATACGAATATATGGACAGTATGGAAAGATTTAGGGAAACGCAATTACCACCTATAGAAAAGTTTTACAGTAGTCTCTCAGATGAAATTATAAGTCCGGAAGATTACGAATACGCTCAAAAAATATGGAAAGAGTTTAACTGTAAAACTCTTGGAGACTATCATGATTTATATCTAAAAACTGATATAACTTTGTTAGCAGATGTATTTCAAACTTTCAGAAAAACATGCATGAATGCATATAAACTCGATCCTTTGCATTACTACACAGCACCTGGATTATCTTGGGATGCTTTACTTAAACATTCAAAAATAGATTTAGAACTTTTGACAGACATTAACATGCACTTATTTATAGAAAAAGGTATGCGTGGCGGAATAAGTATGGTATCAACACGATATGCCAAAGCAAACAATCCACACGTAGCTGATTATAACTCTAACGAGGACAGTTCATTTATAACATTTATTGCTTTAACAACTTCTGGTAATCTCTTTACCCACTCTCTATTGCGTTTGATACATGCTTTTACGGCTTATTCTTTCATGTAGATAAAAATATCTTTGTTAGATGAATATTTTATACTACATGTACGGAAAATACGAAAAAAAATACATAATAACATAGTTTGCAGCTTGTTTTTTTTGTTCTGTTTTATCTCCCTTTATCGTTTTCGTTTGCAGTCTTCCTTTATAAAAGATTGTTTGGCTATCAGTATGCTAAGGAAATAGATTCACAAAAATGCAATAGAGAGTGGGTAAAGAGATTACCAGAAGTTGTTAAAGCAATAAATGTGGAGACAAAAAAGCCCCCTCCTGTTGAAACAAAAACATTAAAAGGTGATCCTATTTGTATGAATGCAAGTGTAAGATATTTATATCAACCCGGGGAACAAGAAGGTGGAAGACGCAGAGCAACTGATCCAATGTGGAGTGTAGATATTCACAAGATTAAAAGTTTTATGGTGACGCAAGGTATAAGAGTTTATTATTTGAAAGCACCAGCGCCACAGAGAGGATTTGTCAAAGAAGAACTACTTATTGTTCCTGCTGATACAAATTATAAGTTTTTATAGAAACCATGTGCATCAGTTTTAATTCCATCTTCTCGTATATATCTTTTTGAGTAAAATGGTGATAGTGTAACTTTGTTTATTGTTATGCCATATATGTGATGCTTCATTGATCGCATCATATTCATTTCATGGTTATATTTTTTCTTGTTAAATAGTGCATCCTTGTAGTTTTCAAAATTTATATGTTTTATTGACTACATAATTTTTTACACCTTTTGCTTTTTTGATAAGCTGTTCATCAGCTCTTAAAATAGAATATAGTTTAGGTCTTAATCCAACATATTCAGATATAGCAACACCAGCACATTCATCTTTCATTTTACCTAATACTTTTTTGTTTGTATCATCATGCATTGGGTGATTTTGAGGATAATCACTTAGGTCATATTCATCTTTCATTTCAGACATATCTTTATATGCGTCTTCTGTTTTTATATCTACAAGCAAGCTGTCAGTATCTGTGTATAATAAAGTACAGTTATCTCCATACCTTTTTTTCAAAGTATTATAATACCAATCATACATCATATATTTTGATAAATCTAATACTGACATTCCAACATAAATTGGCTTGTTTAATTTTAATTTTGTTTTGTTTACATGTATTGCCGATAATTCATCTGAAAATTTTACACGTCTGTTAAAGTTTGGTTTGGCTATTATTTTTCTTATTTTTTCATTATTAGAACCGTCAGTTTTTACTAATTTTATGTCAGTTCGCTTTCTTAAATTTTCCATTGTTTTTTTCAAATACTGAGTTATTCATAAGCTTGTAAAAATCTTTTTCAAATTGTGATTTAGCTTTTTTCCTAAGTTCTGTGTTTAAATTTATGTATGATGCCATCCAAGGTTTTTCATTAAATTCTAGCACCCTGTGGATTTTTGTTAATTCCATGCCTAATGATAAATACAACTGTACATTTTTATAATGTAATACATATTTTGCTTTGTCCATAAGATTTGGTACTAGTTGATCTGTCATAACGTTATTTTCTAATAAATTTGTTTGGTACTCAGATAACCATTCTTTTTTTACTTTTAATCTTTCAGGGGCAAGTGGGTAATCATTGTGACTATCATGTAGTTCTTTAGAATATTTTAAATCTACTTCAAGAAAATATCCTTTATCTTTTCTTAGCTCTTGTAATGTTTTTAAGTCAACCCATTTAAATCCGGAATATGGAAGTGGCTGACTCATTGCCCATCCATAAAGATTATTTGCATCAAAATACATTAAAAAGTTGTTTTCCTCGTTAGAGTTATAATCAGCTACGTGTGGATTGTTTGCTTTGGCATATCGTGTTGATACCATACTTATTCCGCCACGCATACCTTTTTCTATAAATAAGTGCATGTTAATGTCTGTCAAAGGTTCTAAATCTATTTTTGAATGTTTAAGTAAAGCATCCCAAGATAATCCAGGTGCTGTGTAGTAATGCAAAGGATCGAGTTTATATGCATTCATGCATGTTTTTCTGAAAGTTTGAAATACATCTGCTAACAAAGTTACACCAGTTTTTAGATATAAATTATGATAGTCTCCAAGAGTTTTACAGTTAAACTCTTTCCATATTTTTTGAGCGTATTCGTAATCTTCGGGACTTATACTTTCATCTGAGAGACTACTGTAAAACTTTTTTATAGGTGGTAATTGCGTTTCCATAATTCTTTCCATACTGTCCATATATTCGTATGGATAAACACCTTTTCGTAAAAGTAAATCTGTTTGTTTTTCAAACTGATTTTTGGTAATTTTGAAATCAGATTTGTCTGTTGCTTTAACCAATTTTTCCAGAGACGAAGCCATAAATTGGAAACTGTCTAAAAATCTAAGTTGTCCAACACTAAATGAAATATACTTTTCAGCATTGCTTGGAATGCATGTAATATTACCTAACATTTTATTTATTTTTTGCATGATGACTATCATATCCTTTGAGGTTATGAAATATAACAGGGATGATTGTTTTATTTGGTTTTATTTTCAGTTTCAGGCTACAGTTTTTGTGTGCTGCACCTCTATATTCACCTGTAAAATGACAGTGGTCTCTTACTTTGCCGTTTTTACCGCATTTCCTACCTATTTCATTCTCGCATATCCAGCAGTGTGTTGCTTTTTCATAATCTTCCTCATTTTGTTGTGTCATGATTAATGGTTTTGGGTGAGCAAATATTTTATTAATGTTGCTCTTCTCACATTCTAGATGTTTTAAAAACTTTTCAACAGCATCTTCACCTCTGTAAATAACAGGTTCTTCAGCTTTGCCATCATATCTGACAACCTGGTATCCAAAACTACAAGCTTCTTGTACATTTTGAATTTCAGATTTCTTTCCAAATTTGGTTGATTGCGGTTTGATAATACTCTCAAAATCAGCAAATATTGTATAAGGCACATGCATCTGGTTTGGATAATTTTTAAATTTTATGTGATTTTTACCTTCTTTTGGCATTTCTATTCTGCAAGAATTTTTGTTGAAACCATCACAGTCTTCTTTGTGTTTGGTAAGTAGATCTTCTCTTGAAAAGCCGTAAAGACAACGATCGCAGAAATACGTTTTTAAGTTTTACCGTGTTTTGATCGTAAAGTAATCTATTTAGATTTTTAATCCAGCAATAGTGATATTTTGTTGTTATTGTTTTTGGTTCGTTGGAATAATCATCAGGGTTATAATTGTCATCTATAATTCCTTCTTCATTATTTGGATCATCTTCATCTTCATTTCCTAAATCAACCTCAACGTCTTCAGAAATTAAAAGCAAGTTAATTCTTTTTATTTCTTGCGGTTGCTCTGATATTCTATATGGAAATACAGATACCCTTTTTCCTGTGCATCCGTAAACTTTAATAGCAAGGTTGTTTTGTTTTTCTACTTTGGAAATTTGAGAAATTGGAGTGGGAAAATCAATGCCATCTTTCTTTAAGAACTCTATACTAGGATACTTTGATAATCTGTCTGTGTGATCTGCAGCTGGATTTAAAGCAGAATTTATCGCATGAAACAAACATTGATCATCGTCGTTTTTTACATTTATAATTGCTTTCTTATCAGCTACTGCTTTGGGTAAAGGAATATATGAAAAACCTTTTAATGGTTCATATTTTGCTATATTTAAGTACAACTTAACACAGTGGTCAATTTCCAATCCAGATGCTGTGTTTGTAAATCTTTCTAAGCTTTCTTGTATAAATGCAGATGACTCATCGTAAAACTCATTTATTTTTTCAGAGCTCAAGATGGCATTTTGTTCACTGCGTAACACTGCTGTGGTATATTTTTTGTTAGCGCCGTCGTCTTTAAGTAAATCTACAGTGAGACCAAATTGAAACTTTAATCCATTCGTCTCTTTTAGCTCTTTGATAATTTGTTCTGTAATAATGGATTTTTTATCATGAAATAGTTTTTGAGGGTCTTTATATTTTTCAACAGACATCTCGTATGCTTTTAATAAACCAGACATTGGTTTGTCAACCAGTTTTAATTCTGGGATACCTTTTTTAGATTTTCTATCATTAAACTCTTTCAGTTCATTTATAACATTTTCCTGTAATTTAGCATATTTCTGCTTTTCTCTTTTACGTAGTTTTTTGTCACGCCGTCTCTTGAGTAAATTTTCTAATGTTTGAGATTTAACCTCTTTCGGAGTTTCCTTTGGTTTTAATGCATTAATACCATTAGACAGTGTTTGCTTATCTATTACTCCTGTATCAAACAGACGTATAATTTTTTTTATAGTCTCCTCGTTTTCCATACTTTATTTGTTATATATTAAAAATAATTTTTCTTAAATATAAAATAATTATATACAAAAAGACAATGGAAAGTAATGTTTGTCAATTTCTTAAAATTGGATTACATAATCCATGTAAAAGCAAGCCAACAAAAGATTCCGATTATTGCAGTTTGCATAAATATAGATTAAAAAAAAGTCATGTGTTACCGTGCCTAAAATGTAAAAAAGGCACTTCTGCAAGATATCAAGTATGTGTTGGTTGTGGTGCTCATTCGATTAGAATGAAACACGATTACTGGAGGTTAAAGTTAAACAACGCTGAGTGTCTACGATTTAGATGTATTGAGGTTTAAAAACATATTTTGTTAATTTCGTGCTTATTCGTTGATTTGACTAAAATTCTGATAACAAATCGACAAATTTGTTTTGTATTAAAGAAACATTTTATAATATTACAAAAAATGTTAAACTTGTGTTCTTCACTACCCCTATTTAAAAAAAGTTTGTTAACCTAAGTTTTAATATTTAACCTCTATTTTGTAATAAAATTTAAACATCCAAATTTAAAACATTTTCACAATTCAATCTGTTTCATCAATAAGTACTTATGACTTCTCTACACTATATACAACCTTACCACATCATCTTATTAAAGACAAGCTAATTTCTCTTATTCAAAAAACATTCGCTACAGAAAATACTACATTTTTGGCATGTAATAATATTAAAGCGTTTTTCACTAACGGCAGTTTAGACAATTATACTATGTGGACTTGCTATGAAGTTTGTGAAGCACTCATCTTCCTATTAGATAATATTTTCGTCAGGTATGGTACAACCGTTTATAGACAAATTGTTGGTATCCCTATGGGTACGAACTGTGCACCACTTGTCGCAGATTTGTTTTTATTTTGCTATGAAAGGGATTTCATGTTGAGTCTTTCACCAGATACCCAGGCAGATGTTATTGAAGCTTTTAATGACACCTCTCGGTATCTGGATGACATACTGAACATTGACAACCCTTTCTTTCCAACTATGGTTCATAATATTTATCCTAAAGAACTTCGGCTTAATAAAGAAAATATATCTGATAATAACGCTTCTTTTGTTGATTTAGATCTCGCGATTGAAAATGGTACAATAATTAGCAAAATCTATGACAAGAGAGATGATTTTAATTTTGACATTGTTAATTATCCCCACTTGGATGGGGATGTTCCCCGAGCAACTTCTTATGGGGTGTATCTGTCTCAACCTATTCGTTTTTCTAGAGCTTGTACTCGTGTTGAGGACTTTAATATTCGTAATCTTTGTATAACTAAAAAGTTACTCAATCAGGGTTACCGTTACCATAAACTTCGTAAAACCTTTGCAAAATGTTATTATCGTAACCCTGATCTTCTTTCCAAATATAAATGTAATTTAAGGACTCTTCTGCGACAAGGACTATCACAACCTGACTTCTATGGTGATGTGATTTATAAACTTCGTAAGATTTGTGGTCATGATCACTTTCATACTATCTTTGTTAAACTTGTTAAAAAGTTTATCAAAAGAGGTTATGACCCTATCATTTTGCAACGTACTGCATGCTTGGTGGTGGACCCTTTTACAGTTCGCCACTATGCTTTCCTCTTTAATTGTACGATGACCGGACAGGCTGTGGACCCTATGATGACGCCTACCTAAAGCCCATTGGGACGGTGGCGTTTGATGTTTGTCCATGTTCTTTCTTGTCGTGCCCTTAATGGTGTATTCTCTTACTGCTCTGGCTTCTGCCAAGTCATTGAGTACCATCATTGTGGCTTTCTAGGCTATTGTTTTTTTTTGTATTATATTTACACGAGCATATTTGTGTTTTACTTATATTGCCTATTGATGCTGCCTTGTTGGTTAGAGTTTAGATCATGGCGGGGATTTCTTTATTTACACTGTCCTGTTTTAATGGGATGACAGTAGGGTAAGTGTGAGGTTTGGTGCACCCTAGAACCGGTTTAAACCCCCAGTGGCCTACTTTCCACTGACCGTTCCAAGGCGGTAGCCCTATTGTCAACCCTTTTGTGTTTGTGATGTCGTTTGCATTTTTTATTACTTTTGCCTTTTCGTTTGTCTGTTTTCGTGTTTGTTTATGTGTTTTGTGGTTAACTGTCGTCCTTGAATGCTGTTTTCCCTGTCAGATAGTTTTATACTTCTTTAAAATCTTGGGTTATTTAGCGCCTGGGACATGATAAATAACCAGTTAAATCGACTTAATTTTCAGTAAAACTGAAAATTCTCTGTGGTGATTTTAGATTATTTTGGGTAATTTGGTTGTGGTCCAGAACACCCATAATACATATATATATTGTTTTGGTTACATGTATTGTTTAATGAATATTTACTTAAGATGCATGGTTAGAAAGCCAAATAAATAACCTTTCTATTGATTGTTGTTCTTTCAAACAATTTGAAATGCACGTGGAGAATCTCGAGTCGGTAAACAAAATAAAAGCGTTGCCGCAATTATCAAGCGGTTCTTTTTTTCAGTCTAGATAATGTTTGTGACAATAACAACATATTTAAATGATTTATTAAGTGAGCAAAATTAAATTATCTTTTTTAACTTTTCTATAAACCTCGACTGCATTGTGTGAGCAATTAAGAATCGTGTGATTAATGTATTATATTGGCATATCGATTGAGTAATTAACAAACGCACATGTATCAATAAAAAGAAGTAAGACCGGCAAACATGGTAATGCTAATTCGAACAACACATTATTAGTGTTTGTTTTTTGTTTATCTTCTTCCCGGTTTTAAAGAAATATAAAAAGATCGGACACGTAAAGTAGCATTCAAGGAGGACAGTCAACCACAAAATACAGAAACAAACACGCAAACAGACAAACAAGAAGGCAAAAGTAATAATAAATGCAAACGACATCACAAACACAAAAGGGTCGACAATAGGGCTACCGCCTTGAAACGGTCAGTGGCAAAGTAGGCCACTGGGGGTTTAAACCGGTTCTGGGGTGCACCAAACCTCACACTTACCCTACTGTCATCCCATTTAGTCTAGCTGCTGTGATTATAAAATGCTGTCATGTCCAAGTTAGTTGCTGCAAGACGTAATTTCACGATTTGCGTGGGTTGTTCGTGTTTTCAGCACATTGTAATGGCTTTATTTTGTGTTTTGTTCTCAAACCAGGATGTGTGAAATTGTAATGAAAAAACAATGACCGACGTTCGTGCAGTTTCTATTTGTATACGCCCTTCACGCTTTTTGTATATTAGTCGATCTGTGTTTATCGTACAAAACATATGCAGTTTGTGCTTGGTGTAGTTTTTATGATTTTAATCTAAGCAATATATGTGTATGTTTTTAACTTGGCATTTTGAACGTTTTTTATCTCTCTCCTGAATTAGCATGTATATTTTATGGAAGGTATTTTTTTTCTCTCAGTTAAACCGTACCTGTTGAATGATTGCAAGTAATAACATACATATTGAAATTGTGTTTAGGGTAGTTTTTAAGTGGGTTATTATGACTTTGATATTATTACTTTGATTTTAACAACTTACCCACTTAAAAACAACCATGAACACAATTTCAATATGTATGTTACTCGTATTACATGCAATCATCAACAGGTACTGTGTAAGTGAGAAAAAAGTTGACCCTTTAAAAAAAAATATACATGTTGATCCAAGAGAATTTATTTTTTCAAATGACCAAGTTATTTATTTTTTTTAAATCAAAGTCATAATCCATTTAAAAACTAACTTAAACACAATTTCAATATATCTGTTATTACATGCAATCATCAAAAAGTACTGTGTAAGTGTGAAAAAAAGTTTACCCTTTCATATAAAATATACACGTTGATCCAAGATCTTGATTTTTTTTTTTTGCTAAAATCAAAATCATAACCCACTTAAAAACTACACTAATCATAATTTCAATATATCTGTTATTACTTGCAATCTTCAACAGGTAAGGTTTAATTGAGAAAAAACGTTTACCCTTCCATAAAATATACATGCTAATACAGGAGAAAAAAAACACGTTCAAAACGGCCAAACTAAACAAATATATATTTGTTGAAATCAAAGTCATAACCAACAAAACTACACCAAACACAAATTGCATATGTTTTGTATGATAAACAATGATCGACAAATAAATACAAAGTGTGAAAGGCGTATAAAACAAGCAAACAAGAAACTGCACGAACGTCAGCCATATTTTTTTTCATCGCAATTTCACACATCCTGGTTTGAGAACAAAGAAATAGAAAAAGATCGGAAAGTGAAAGTAGCATTCAAGAAGGACAGTCAACCACAAAACACAGAAACAAACACGCAAACAGACAAACAAGAAGGAAAAAGTAATAAAAAGGAAACGACATCACAAACACAAAGGGTTGACAATAGGGCTACCGCCTTGGAAACACTAAAGAAAGCAATTAAAAACTTGCTAAAAAACGAACAACCCACGAAAATCGTGAAAAGGATACTTACAATTACGTTTTGCAGCAACTAACTTGGAAATGAGAGCATTTTATAATCACTGCAACTAGATTTTGTCAACAATTTTAGCTGTTAAAAACTTTAAAAGTGAGAAGAAAACAAACAAACACCAATAATGTGTTTTTCGAATTATCATTACCATGTTTGCCGATCTAACTTTTTTTTATTGATACATGTGTGTTTGTTAATTACTCAATCGATATGCCAATATAATACATTAATCACTCGATTCTTAATTGCTAACACAATGCAGTCGAGGTTTTACCAGTTGTTGTTAACAAACATTTATAGAAAAGTCAAAAAAAGGTAATTTAATTTTGCTTACTTAATAAATCATTTAAATGTATTGTGATTGTCACAAACATTATCTAGACTGAAAAAAAGAACCGCTTGATAACTGCGGCAACGCTTTTATTTTGTTTACCGACTCGAGATTCTCCACGTTCATTTAACCTTTGAAGAAATTGTTTAAAAGAACACCAATCAATAGAAAGGTTATTTATTTCGCTTTTTAACCATGCATCTTATGTAAATATTCATTAAACAAAACATGTAACCAAAACAATAAATACACGGTGATGTGTGTAAACGCTTTACGAAAAGAAAAAAATGCGATATATTTCCTTTCAAACTCGAGATTTTACCTATTTATTGAACCGTTTTATTTAACTGTTATTTGGAATCAAATTATACCATTAGAAAGGTTATTTATTTGGCTTTCTGGCAATGTAAAATATATAAAAAAAATCAGTAAAACAAGGATACATAATGTATGTTTGCAATGTATATGGGTGTGCCGTGAGGCCTCTTCCATACCGCCACGATAAGCGTAGTAAAATCGATAAATGCAGCGTATAATCGATAAACTTACCTGGACGACAAGTGTTCTCAGTTGAATACAGCGTTTGTACTGCCGTGTCATATCCCCGTCATATATAAAGCCCTGTGTTTAGTAAGGGTTTATAATGGGCTTTTCTGGAATATAAAACTGCAGAACTAAATCCCACCTTTCTATATTTTCCTTCTGTTGGCATGCCAACCCGAGTTCTGGGTTGATTGCCAGGTTTTGAATAACATTGAGAGATAACCACTCAGAAATCGTTCCTGTGAAGTCTTATGCAGTTTCGCCCAGTGGTTTCAGATATATTGTTTAAATGTTTACGAAGACAACAACGGCGGACGAAGTCTGACGACGGACAAAATAGCGATAAAACATAGGTTTTATAAAGTTTTAGATAATTGACAACACAAAGGACTTCACGGTTTAGCATACAATAATCGACTTCACGGATTAGTATAATTTAAAAATGCATTAATTCTTGCGAACAGGTTCTTTGACACAAAAACCTTTCGCTTACCTGATGTGAAATAATATTGTGAACGTTTTCGTGATAAAAACGGGGTTATATGCATGGATTTTGTTCATATTATGCGCAAAATTAAAGTACGTTTCATGGATTAGCAATTTGTTCTGGTGCATTTTCAGAAGTTTTCCAAAGTGTTTACTAAAAGTACCAACTTTCATAAAACAATAATATCAGTCGAGGAAAAAGTAAATTTTTTGCGTTCGAATGCGATTTCTTTCGTAGAAAATGGTTAAGAAATACAAATCTTATCGCATTCTGAAGCTTTCGATGTGGGCGAATGTTTACAACCTTTTTCTTCACGAATAAGTCATAATGACGTCATAGGTCATGTGGTATAGTCACCCTGTATAAACAGGACTCCGATAGCGGAAAAAGTTCGAATTAACGGATTACGGCTGAAATCCAAGCATCGGAGAAAACAGAATGATATAAACAAAAACCGACAATACACAGCAAAGAAATACATTATTTGTAATAAAATATGTTTTTTTTTTACATTTGCTTGGAAGCGAATGTATAAACACACGGAAAAATCACAGACCTAGTGATTGGCGAACGATTTGTCTGTTTTGATGAAACTTATTAGCAAGTCTTTTTTATTTCGATCATTATTATTTTATTCAATCCCAGACTTTATTTAAGTAAGACATAATCCCGTATTTCAAAGACTGATTTTAAGCACCGTCATGAAAGTGCAGCGGGCATATAGTGTTACACTTGTCCGTCCGTTCGTACGACTGTCAGTCTATCCGTCCGTAAGTACGATCGCGTTTTTTTATAAAGTTGTTCGTAATCTCCATTAAAACTTCTCAGACACCGGAATACGTAAAGTTTCCAAACGTCACACATGTTTTCATATATATGACAGCAGTATGTTCCTAACAAAGGTAGGTCAATATAAATGACCTTGACCTACTTTTCGCACTTCATTAATTTACATTGAAGTTTTTATTATATGTGACTGACAACGCCAAAACGGGGCACGTGACCCTTTTATACAATTTTTAGTTTTTGACACGGACCTAAAAGACAATGTCTAAATTCGTGTATATACTCAGTTATTGCTATCATAAATTTATTTTGTGTTGAAGTTTATCCCTAGTACGAATATAGTTAATGGGAGAGGAAATATGTGTAAGAGGAAGTAAATCTGAAGTATTCTCTTTAAAATCATATCCTAATTACGCGTTGATACTTTGCGCTATAGGCAATGACAACACTGCCTTGGAGGTCAGGTCAGATCGACATTTCATCTAAACATATTCATGAGAATATCAACTAAATTCAACCATTGAAATCGCGCGTGTAATATGCACTTTAGATGAAGTTCGAGTGTACTGAACAAACGAAAATCCACATAAAACACATATATCCGAAAAATGATAAAGACTTCGTGTTTTATTGCTGTGGAATGCACGATAAATTCAAAGAAATGCACTAATTGACATGTTTAACATCAAGAATACGAAGAAAATCATGGGCGCTGTCATGTGTTTTCCAAATAGTATGTCATAGTAAATCTGGCCCGCGAAGCTGATAACGAAGTCAACTATTTACCCGCGAGTGTAATTTTAGTGTGGGTTCAACCCAACGAATCGGTACATTGTTTTGTACCGCTATTAAATTCCGTCAAACAGTCTTGTTTTTTTTTCTTTCAGTAAATATGCAATAATGGTTGGTGTGTTATGTTTGTCAACGCAGTTATTTTGTGTTTTATAAGCTAAATATAACAGACATTGTCTCTTTCAATACCGAGCGTAGACTGCTCCACAGCATTTGACTGAAACGCGACATGCGCATTGAAGCAGTATATACCGAGCAATTTTGTAGGCCTAAATCTGATAGGCTAATCGTAAGGTCAATCTGACGTGACCTCCACTGCAGTGTTGTCAGATCTTTAGCAGTGTAGAGTATCGTAGCGTGATAAAGGGTCTCATTTTAATGAGATTGTCGTGTCCATGGAATATACATGTTTGTTTAAATATTTAACTTAATTGACTATTAAAATATAAAGTTTAATGAGTATAATTGTATATTAATAATGTCCAATGCCAAAATTATATTATATGTGTTCACTGTCTTAGCGTGCTGTTTAACGGGGATGGATATGAAAAGACAGCAGACATATATGTATATCATTATGTGTACTGGGTATAGCGGGTTTATTTCATATTGTATGATTGGTAATGGGATTTTTTAATTCGCGGTTAACTAACACACTTGCTTACTTCGAGACAAATCTGTCTTTTCTTGACAGTATTTACTTATCTCCCTTTCTAATAATGTACATCTCAGTAAGTCGAATGCTCAAAGCGTTTATTAATCAACCATCATTCGATTATTTAAACGTTTATCAATACAGTATAGGAATATTTTCAAGAACAATTAGTAAAGATCGGTAAGCAAAGATAGTGAATTACATAGAACTGATAGAACTTATTAAGCTGTGTTTTTTTGGGAGCGATATGGTTACATAGGATAAAAAAATGACCAAAAATGCTGCATGTTTAAAATAGACAAATTGGATGACTGATTATTAAGACAAATAAAAAACAATCTGCCGCGTATCTCCTTTATTGATATGGTGCGAGGGTCCGGCTTGGTCCGGTGGATAACACGAATAGCACGGGGAAAATTGAATCCGAATATCATCAGTTCGAGTCTCACCGGTGCCACTATCGATGTCACATTGGGACCACTTTCACTTGGCCTCGTTTGTAAACCGAACGGTCAAGTGTATAGGAGTCTATCCTAGAGCAAGTGAAAGAACCATATAATGTAGTCGATATGAAACGTAGGGTAGGGTTCCCGGAATCCATACATTTTCTCTGGGGACACGCACACGCACACACACACACACACACACACACACACACTTAAGATACTCTATTGTATTTTAGAGTATTTTAAATTGGTGTTTAGATACAAAGGTAGAACACGAAAATTCCACACATGTCTTCCGGGTTGGAATGGTAATACATATTCTCTAAGAAGGAAAGCCAAACATATCGTCCCTATATATATCTTTATTTTCAGTTCTAGTCACGACTTTTGAAGCTGTTGTCAAAGCAAGATTACATAGCCACATGTACTTACCTAAATAAAAAAACGATTTCTTTGCTTTTCTGCACCTTTACTCTCAGAAATCAAACATATCAATGATCGAATCACACTGTCTGATACCACTGATGTTGTTTTTTTTGTGAATGACCATCCTTTGACCCTTCTGTTTACCTGTCCAAATCAATATGCTCATGTATGGGGATGAGCTACACCATTAATTGAAATGAAAAGCGAGTCATGGTCAGACATATTTTCACGAACTACATTGACATTTTAGTTACTTAAATAGGCTACCCTCTTAAGGGTGCCCTCTGCTGAGGTTTTGGATTTTTGCACTTCCGGAAATTTACATTTGTTATATTTCAAAAATTATAATAAAACTGGAAAAAATAATTATACAGTAACAAACTTATGCCCAATAGGGATATTTTAGTGCAAAAAAAATAAAAAAAAATTAGATTTTTTTTTTGACCTCACATGTTGTGCCCAAAATTGACAATTTTTAACATAAGCCAAAATGGGGGGTAGGGGTACAAAAGATGGTATTTCTCAAAAACCATTTAAGATATTCACTTAATTTAAACTTTATTACAAAGACATGTGTTAGCATATACACAGACAGGAATAAAAAGTATTTTCCTATTATTTGTTACAGACCTATGCCGTTATATGTCAGAGCTCGTCGAAATCTAAAAAAGCACATTTTTTTCTCAGTTTTTATTGAATATCTTTCTTATATGCACACCGACCCCCTATTTTTATTTTTTCATTCTGATACTCAGGTCTTGTATATATTGTAGACAAAATATCTCAAAAAGTTATCTGTTACTTTATCATGAAAAATTTATGGATCATAAATTTAAAAATGCAATTTATAGTAGGATGTACTAATTTTTCAGATGGTGATAAAAATACCCCAACCCTTAATTTTTCGTCCTAAAGTATGATCTATTACATTAAAAAAGACGGAAAATCGATACCTGTTCTGCAAACCACACTACACACATGTAAGTTGCCATACACAATTTGCAGCTGATTCAGAATTTAAAACCGCACTGTGAGAGTGTATTACTAAAGATTAATTTTGCGAAAAAGTTAAATCACCGACCCATCATTATTTTTCCAGAAACTAACTAGTAATATGTTAGTCTTCATAAAAAACAGGGAAATAAAAAATTCTATCTGTTCTGATATTCACCAGAGGGCACCCTTAAAATGAAGTCTTCAATTTTACTCAGTTTGGCGAAACCCGATTATTAGTACAGTATTTACTTATACGTTAATCTCAGCGATACAAACACTAGCAATAGTTCGAGACACGGCAGTAGTAAAAACTGATTATCTTCTTAAATATGGCTAGTATCGTCGAGCATACTATTTTGGGCACTATGAGCGTCCATAAATACTTATAGCACCTCTATGAATGAATGGTGTTTTACGGCACGTCGACACAAAAATAGGTCATATTGTGCCCAAAAACTGGTGAAAGATGAAGAAATGAAGTAGCAAATAAAGATTAATGTAAAGATATAAAGATAAAACTATCTACAAAGAAGGGATGACAAGGTAGTAATATAAACTATGTATAAATGTAAATCAACAAATGCCCACTTCAGTTAGCCTGACTATTTTGTCATAAACTTTCAGAGTATCTTAATTTATTTTTATTTAACACATTAAAACCATACTTTCTTAAACAAATTATTTTTTTTGATATTTTTCTTATTGTTCATGCAGCAGATTTTTACATTGAAAATGACCTATCAAAAACAACTTTCACATGTGAATTTTTTATTTCTCAAACGATTTCGAAAATAATGTTTTTTTATTTACCACTAAAAATCTCTGTTTTAATGACATACAACTTATTTAACTACCAATAGAGTTTTGCTTGAAAAGTCCGATTTTGAAAAGAAATATATTTTTATTTACCACTAAAAATGTCTGTTTTAATGACATACAACTTTTTGAGCTACCAGTTGAATTTTGTCTGAAAAGTCTAAAAACACCTTCGGCTTAAACAAGCGCCACAAACAATAATGAATTGTGATATTTATTACATAGCTTCCGTCCACTCCCACACTGCCAGTTATGCAACACGGCCTCTTTTAAATATGTGTTAATTAATTGCTTGCTGTTTGTGTCTAGAATATTGTCTCAGCATGCTAAAATCACTAACATATTAATTCGACGATAATTCTAAGTTGCCATCATATTGCCTTTAGTAATTAATGGCAGTTAGTTATACGTTTGATGGTACTTCATACAATGAGTAATACAAGTACTTTTGTCGGGTGATCGGTTGGTATGTATATAAACACTTTACTTAACTATAGTTGCAACGATATTATTGAAATAACAAATACAATAGCTCTTTTATTGTAATATGTCACATTCAGGACGATGTTTAAACGTGAAATCCCTGGTTATATAACCAACTGTATTGTCATCATAATAACCATGGAGAATGTACTGTTCCAACCTCGTAAGTTATTCATTTATAAACATCAAAGGGACATAAGGCAATCTTGATTTTTTATTTATTGATGTTTATTTTGATAAGTTCAAATAAAACGGTTTGTGCATATATATAAATGTTTTCTCCATATGTATATATATTTGCAAGCAGGTTTAAAGTCAAATGGTTACTGTATTAATTTATAAATGAAGATGCCGATTTTTCAATCTTTGAAATTGTTAAAGTTTTAAATGTGACGAGAAAGGATGTAAAACCAGCAACACAAAAATATAATTAATTTATTTACATAAAATATTCACTTACAGACTATATAAATCCAGTTCTTTAATAATATTCAATTTTTGAATTAAGTCTAAATAAAAGTATCCAATGTTCGGTTGGTATGTATATAAACACATATTTAAACGTGAAATCACTGGTTATATAACCAGCTGTATTGTCATCATCTTATACATGGAGAATGTACTGTCACAACCTCGTAAGTAATACATTTATAAACTTTAAAGGGACATGAGGCAGTATTTATTTTTTATTTATTTATGTTTATTTTGATAAGTTCAAATAAAACGGTTTGTGCATATATATAAATGTTTTTCCCCATAAGTATATATATTTGCAAGCAGGTTTAAATTCAAAAGGTTACTGGATTGATTTATAAACAAAGATGCCGATTTTAATCTTTGTAATTATTACAAGTTTTAAATGTAACGATAAAGGATCTAAAACCAGCAACACAAAAATATAATTAACAAATTTATTTGCATAAAATATTCACTTACAGACTATATAAATACAGTTTTTTATTAATATTCAATTTTTGAATTAAGTCCAAATAAAAGTATCCAATGTTCCTTTAATTCACATTAGCAAGTATCTCTTTAATCCAAAACAATAAGTGTCTCTTTAATCCAAAACAGTAAGTGTCTCTTTAATCCAAATGTTAATTGTCCTTTCAGTCCAAATTAGAAAATATGTCCATGGCACACGGATGCAACGCTGTAGCGCTGTCAGTCAAATAAAATAAAACTTCATTGTTAATTAACTTAGTCCAAAAAGAAGGTCAGGGTCCTTCATATTTACCTGGTTGTGGTTGGAGCATATGACTTTCAGTCCAACACTGGGTTTCGTAAGGGTAGCGGCGACAATAAATTTAAAGTTAAAATGCCAAAGGCCATAACTTCGTCACAAATTATTGAACTGAAACGCACAAGGTATATGCAGAACTAGACGTCATGCCGATGCTTCCTACCAAGTTTCATCAAATCCAACTTGCGGTTTAGGAAGAGCAGCAGCGACAACACATTTAAACTTGAACTGTCAAAGGACCATAACTCCATAAAAAATCATCGAACCAGAACACAAACGCGAAATGCACAACTAGGCATCAAACCGATGCTTCTTACCAAGTCTCGTTAAAATCCAACATGCACATCAGGAGGAGGGGGTGGCGGCTACAACAAATTTAAAATTAAAATTTCAAAGGGCCATAACTCCATCAAAAATCATCGGACCAGAACACAAACGCGAAATGCACAACTAGGAATCATACCGATGTTTCCTGTAAATTTTCGGCGAAAGCCAACAAGCGGTTAAGGAAGAGTAGCGGCGACAACAAATTTAAAGTGAAAACGTCAAAGGGCCATAACTCTGTCAAAAAGCATCGCACCGAAACATCAACGCGATATTTACAACTAGACATTATACCAATGTTTCTTGTAATTTTTTGGCGAAATCTAAAAAGACGTTTAGGGGGAGTAGCGGCGACAACAAATTTAAAGTGAAAACTTCAAAGGGCCATAACTCCGTCACAAATAATTAAACCGGAACACAAACGCGATATGCACAACTTGATATTATACCGATGCCTCCTGTAAAGTTTCGGCGAAATCCAACAAGCGGTTAAGGAGGAGTATCGGCGAGAACATAGTGACAGACATATGAACGGACGGACACAGCAAAAACAATATGTCTACCCCCACTAGGGGAGACATAAATATGATAAACGTTTATGTACAATATGTAGCCACACTTATGGAAGGTAGCAAGCAAGATACATATATGTAGTCAAATGTATGGTAGGTATCAAACAAGATACACGTATGTAGTCACACTTATGGAAGGTACCCACCTTCCCCTATTGTTTAATAGAAAGCTGTAATTATTCTTAATATAATGTTTATTGTGTCGGAAACAAATTTTGAAATATGAGTAAAAAAGCAAAACAGTAATAAGATAATATTGAAAGTATGTTTTACTTATTTACCGTCCTTGTTAAACATAATATTTATGAGGCCCACAAAAGGGTCATTCTTTTTTAATTAAGCAGCGCTCAAATTTGAGATATTCGGATTTAAGTAGTAAAAATAAGGGATGAAATGGTAGTAATATAAAATTTATATGTAAATCAACGGGTATATAAACAAGTAAATATATATAAGAACACATTATAATGATTTATATAGTCTGATTTCTTTTAGGAACTATAGTATCAAATAACTATTTCATAGTATTAACATTGTAGTATCTTTGACGCATAGGATCACATTCCAACAAGATGTGTTTGACCGTTAACGGTGCAAAGCAGGTTATACATTATGGTAATTGCTCAGCTTGTAATAAATATGAATGAGTATAACGTGTATGCCTTATCCTGCACAAGGCTCGGACAACTTCTTCTCGATGAATGGGTCTACTAGAAGAACGCCATTCTCCAAGTAACTGTTTAATTGAATGGAGATTTATGTTAACTGACAAATCCCTAGCGGCTTGCCAAGATTTACGAATAAATGTGTTGATACAACTTTTAAAATCAGTATAAGGTAATTTAGCATTAGATATATGTAAACCTAATGCTGCCTTAGCAGCACTATCAGCTCTATCATTACCACGTATTCCTACATGGCTTGGAAGCCAGCAGAAAATAATAACATTATCAACTATAAGAGAATTGTACTTTGCTAAAAGCTGAAGAACAACTGGGTTATCATGTTTCATATTACCCAGTGCTTGAAGAGATGAAAGGGAATTAGAAATATTACAAAATGGTCACCATCAGACTCCTGAATATAATTTAAGGCAATTTCAATTGCCTTAAGTTCAGCTGAAAAGATAGAGGCCTTGTCAGGCAGGCGGCTCCTTATGCTGTGTTTATGAACAACAGTTGCTGCAGCTACCTTATCTCCATCTTTAGAACCATCTGTGTATTTATGTTGAAAGTTACTGTATTTCGATTTAATTTCATTAAATTTGCTCTGAAAGACAGTAGGGTCTGTACTGGATTTGTTACTTTTACAAAGATCAAAAATAATTGTTGGTGTTTCCAAAGTCCACGGTGGAATTAGTGGTACTTTGTACTTGGCAATCAAATTTAGGTCGATTTCAGTGTCTCTTAATGTTGGTTTAATACGAAGACCAAATGGTCGAATGGCCTTCGGTTGTCAGTCAAAAAGAGGTTCATACCTAGGATTAGAAACATAATCGAAAGTTAGGTTTGAAGGGTTAGATTTTAATTTAATGGCATATTGAACGGCTAATTTGTCCCGTCTATGAGACAGTGGTGGTTCATTAGCTTCAACATATAGACTTTCGGCTGGTGATGTACGAAAGGCACCTAAGGCGAGTCGTAATCCTTGATTATGTATAGAATCGAGCATCTGTAAGTATGACTTGCGAGTCGATCCATATACTATTGAGCTGTAGTCCAGCTTGGATCTGATAAGGGTCTATACTGTTGTAACACTACTTAACGAGCTGCTCCCCAATTAGTGTTTGCAACAACTTTAAGTAAATTAAGAGCTTTAAGGCACTTGGCCTTCAAGTATTTAAGGTGTG
This sequence comes from Cyrtodaria siliqua, assembly GCA_037043455.1. NCBI lineage: Eukaryota > Metazoa > Mollusca > Bivalvia > Adapedonta > Hiatellidae > Cyrtodaria > Cyrtodaria siliqua. The sequence goes on along the minus strand of JAWPHD010001467.1, from coordinate 30,994 downwards.
GTATAAATGGTAATTTACGGTCGAAAATAAGACCAAGGAATTGTGTTTCATCCACTACTGGTATTGGTGACCCATCCAGTGTTAGATGAGGGTCTTCATGATGTTTACGTAGTTGACAAAAGTGCATACAACCGACCAGGTCTGAAGTTTATTCATACATTGTTGCAGTTGTCTCTCAATAGTGTTCATGTTTTTTGCACGATAACATATAACAAAGTCGTCAACTTATAGAGAGCAATCCACACCAGGATTGATGCATTTAACTATACTGTTAATTTTTTATATTAAAAAGGAAGACAGAGAGTATGCTGCCCTGTGGCACACCTATCACCTGTTCATGAATGTCAGAGAGTGCTGAACCCATTCGTACACGAAACTGTCTATCCTCTAAGAAATATTCTATAAACATTGGTAATCGGCCTCTAAAACCAAGGTCATAAAGATCATTCATGATACCGTACTTCCATGCAGTATCATAAGCTTTCTCCAAGTCAAAAAATACAGCGACTAGATGTTCTTTCTTTACGAAAGCTTCCCTAATAAATTATTCTCGAATGAGATTGTCTGTTGTGCTTCGTTGGCGCCGGAATCCACTTTGATACTTTGTTATCAGCTTGTTGGATTCCAGGTACCAAACGAGTCTCTCATTAAGCATTCGTTCCATGGTTTAACATTTACAACTTGCTATCCTTAACAGTACGACGGGCTTTCGCACGAAAAACTCTGAAAGTATCTAAATTAGTTTGAGTTGGCCGCAAATTAAAAGCATTCAATACAGCTTTACGATCAGCCTTTTTGCAGTCATCATCGTACCATGGTTTATGTGGGCGTTTTGGATTTGCCGAGGTTTTTGGAATAGTTTGATCAGCTATATCATGAAGGGTTTTGGTAAAAAAAGCAGTTGCGTCTTCGACATCCTCGAAATCGGAAGGCTTTAATTGTTCCTCACAAAGAGGTTGAAACGTATCCCAATCAGCTTTGCGAAGTTTCCTTCGTTGCGTTTTTTTCGAGAAGTGGAGGGTCGATATTTTCAAGAAATAAGGGGAAGTGGTCACTTCCACATAGGTCGTCACCAACACCACGAAACATCTATCAAGAGCGTTGGATCGCATATTGTTAAATCAATAGAAGAATGAGAGCCTGTAGCTGGATGTAAATAAGTATGTGATTTGTTATCATGAAAAAGACACAAATTATTTTTGGCTAAGAAATCCTCAACTGTCTTGCCTTTATCGTTTATATCCTTACAACCCCAAATGTAGTTGTGTGCATTAAAATCACCCAAGAGTATAAAATGTGATGGTAATTGTGCAACTATGGGATTTAGATCTTTAAGGTCTAGTGAAGAACTGGACGGTAAATATAAGGAGCATATTGTTATAACTCTGTGCATCGTAACACTGACCGCAACTTCTTCCTCCAAAAGCTTTATCACCTGTATCACAAATATAGTTATACAATGAAAGTTTCTTGAAGACAAAATGCAAGAGGGTTGTGTTTATTTAAAAGTAAGCTGATTTCATCATAATTAGGTTCCATTGAATGTGCTTAATTGATTTTGACGTCACTAAGGCGGAAGTACGGGTTTACGGCCTTTGGGGTTGGCAGGCTTGGAGACTTTGGGAGTTCCAGACGTGCTGGATCATCAACCTCCATCTCCAAATCTCACAGTGGAATAGTAGTAAACTTGTCGGAATCTATTGGCCAGGTTACCACGGTCTGCGCCGCGATAGACCGGGTAGCTGGTTTCTCAACCCTACTCGCATCGGCATAATATTTGCCAGATGGAGTGGGCAGAGTAAGACTCTCAACAAGCTGTCTAGCTTCAGGAAAATAATTGTTCTTTTCAATCTTAACTTTCTGTATTTCCTTCATGTGCTTCCACTTCGGACAGTCCTTAGAGAAAGCTCCGTGGGTCCCCTTGCAGTTAACGCAAGAAGCGGAACTTTTGCAATTGGCGAAGTCGCTATGACCCTCCTGGTCGCAAAGAGCACAGACAGAAGCAGCTCGCTTGCATCTTTCTCTATGGTGACCAAAGATTTGACAGTTAAAACAGCGAAGAGTGTTTGAAATAAAGGGGTCAACTGGTAGAATGATATATCAAGTCTTGATGGTCTTTGGAATATTTGGTGTGCTGAAAGTAATCAAGTAAAAGTATTTGTTGGAGTGAGTTTGCCACTCCGCCTCGTACTGGTGCGCGTTACCTCAGTCACACCGTGAGATTTAAGATTATGATTCATTTTTTCAAGAGTGCAGTGCTCCAGTTCCCTGGAGCGTATTACACCCTTTGAATAATTGAGAGAAATGTGAAATTAACCTCAACACGGATGTTTACGAAAGTTTGAGTTATAAGTTTGTCATCCTCTAGAGAGATAATATTGAGGAAACGAGGTCAATTTAATGAGAAATATCCTCATCAGATTCAGATTCGGACTCTTCTCGAGATCGCTTATGAGTATGAGTAGTTTTGTGTGCGTGTTTTGGTGCAATAACGGGGAATTGATATTCATTCTCCACGCTTCTCACCCACCTCGCAGTCCAACAAGTGGACATTTGCTGTGGATATCCGACAGACAAATGCCAAGAATACGTGAAGAGTATACTAATATAAAACTAACGCATCAAACCCCATATCACCCAGCGGACATAACCTCTTAACTAAAAAGTCGAAGAGCCGCACTTATGGTCCGCTTAAATGTGGCATGAGTATAGCGTTCAGAAATACATGATTAGCCCTTGCGCCACCGCCATAAAGGATCCTTTTAAATTATGTTTAATGAGGACAAAATAAAAGGGGAGTAAGATATTAATCGAGAGTGATTGAGAGAGATGTGAATTAAACAAGAAGCTAGGATCCCGTATAGCTGGCGTGACAAACCGATTGATCAGATCGGGCTAATCTGACAGCCCGTCTAGTTGAAGTCCGGACCAAAGTGGTGTGTTGTAATGCGGAGATAACTACCAGATCACCACGTCACTCAACCACCAGGATTCCCTTCTCCAGCGACACGGGTCGCCACCCACGGTCATCCGGTGGGTTACTTTTCGGTGGGGCCCTACCCTTATGCTAAGTAACGAGCAGTAGGTTGATTCTTATCACCCCACCACCGATTATCTAACACATTTAGCCTTCTTATCTCAACGGCTTTAAAAACAAAGACATTCAGGTTTTTTATAACACCAGTGTATATAAAGGGAAAGTAACTCTCAAAAGATGTAACAATTTAAACAAAAAAATAAATGTTTTACAAACTATGGGTCAAAATAAAGTACTTATCACACAACTATTATAAAATATATTTAAAATAATAAAATCAGTTCAGATACAACAGGGCGTAATTAGGAATTATATTCACATGTGTATATATAAATATTTATTTAATAAACAACAAACAAATAGTGTGATATGTATACCTCATAGCTGTCAAATTGTGGATTCTTGAAGAAAGCATGACATTTTACCTTAGGATATGTACTTTAAATAAAATACAGGAGACAAGCGTGTGTACTCATCTATAAAGCATAAATATGCCCTAAAATGTTATCATGTTTTTAAGTTAAAAGGCAGTATACTGTTTGTACTGGATCTCAATGTAATGTATGCTTAATAATATTTACAACATTTTAAGTATCATTTAATTGTAATTGTAATTGTTTTAAATATATATGCGTCACCATAATAACAACAATACGGCATTGGCACAATAAATGTTTTTTATCTACTTTTGTAATACAATACATCGATATCTGCATAGAGTGTGGATAAATACTAATACAATGTTGTTGTTACAATGATAATATAACATCAACATGTCTATATGAATATGTAATAGCCATATACCATGGCAACATAACAGCATTGACATACCTTTTGTATAGATTACATTGATTTATTTACTAAACACAAATTTACTAAACACCAAGTTTAAAGTTTTTTTAAATAGGTTTTAATTGATTAAGGCATACCATTTCAACAACAATATACCACTGAGACCACTGAGACCCTAAAGAGGTTTGTGTTACAACATGTGTTACAACACGACACACGGACAAGGCTATGGTATGGTGTTTGCTTATGATACAACGAAGAAGTCCAGTAGCATCTTCGATAAATTGGACCAAAGTAGCTTCATTACGAAGAGGTTCGAACTAACAAGCCAAAATGCACCGTATACTGAAAGGGAAAAAAACGCATAATCAAAAAATTGTCTATACTACACTATTATATATACCTAATTCTATGTAATATTCCAGATATATCTCGACGTGTTTTGTACAAAAAGGGGCTACAACTATTTACAGAAAGGACAACTCTGTCATGTAGTAGACCTTTTAATCAAAGTATACGTTGTTACACGAAATTCATAAAGCCTAAGTTTGCTCACCTGCTTCAGCCAAATGCGCATTCTGTCGATAATGAAACTTTAAAGGGGTAACCATTGTTGTGTTCGGTGCTGTTTAAACTTTCTTTCCGAAAGGACAGACCTAATGTCGCCCTGTACCATTCGATTAGCAGTAGCATATTGAGCATATAATATATACCAGAAATTCCCATTATGCGTTTCTTTTTTCCTTTCAGTATATATTCAACACATATCCTTGCAACCGTTACAGCTAGACAACGACATATTATCATTATATTCTTGTTTCATGAGTCAGGCATGAGCAATGTGAAGTAGCATGTAATCTGAGTATTCATGGCTACATGGTGGAAAAGGAGATAAATAAAAAGCATCCTCATGGCTTACTGAATGCACATCATTCTCTCTTCAAATGTCGAGGGCCGCCATGGCCCAGTAAACAGCACGATGAACTTGAAACCAGAAGACCTAGATTGTCAAGCCCCGTCGGCACCACTGAGTTTCATCGGTGTTTTCTTGGGCAAGACACAGGAATCTATTCATTAGTAATAGAAGGACAGGTTCCCGGATTACTATACTAGTATATCCTTCCCATCTCTCTGTGCTAGCTCTAAATAACCTTTAATGTGTCGATGAGCCGTTAAACAACACTCAGTTGAATTCAATTTTTCACATGTTGAGATCAAAATTTTGCCTGCTGGTACACAATGTTCTTCAATGCACTTTAACAAGAACTGGTATATTCATTTTGTCATTTCACAGGAATGTCTTCCTATTTAATGACAATGATGTTGTAGTATCTGCTTAAGTTGTACACATCCTAGACGATATATATTCATGATTCTATACTGAGAATCTTACTAATTAAATTGAGGAAAACTTGTCTGCATAGTTTAAAGGCTTTTACAACATGGTGAGATTGACGTGGCTCAAGTGATTGCGCTGCAGCGCCACCAAAACTAATCATATAGCCAACCCCAGGAAAATCATCTAAGCATAGATTTTCAAGAGATCTACGTAAATTAGAACTTGAACTTGAGTTCTATTTTCAAATTTTATTTTTTATTGCCAATGCTGGCCGTTGGATGGTTTCTCATAATAGGTAATTATCGGTTCCTTGTGTTTCCCTTCCATCATAATTGTGGAGGGGTTGTACTCTCTGTGTTGGTCATGGAATGATTGATATTTTCTTTCGTTTCTTGTTTCCTATGCCTCTCTCACTACTTCAGTCATTCGTAAAAACATGTATGCCATTGATTATACGGTAAAATAAAACGAGTATGAAAGGAGAAAATTGGAAGTCGTCGAACTCGATAAATATAAAAAATATTGCAGTCTCGGTTTGATTGAGAATGTTCATGAACGGTAGTGGAAAATTCTAGCTACCGTCCATAACCTTTAACCCCGGTTGAGCAGAATTCAATTTTTAAAATGTCAATACGAAAGAGTCATTCCGAAGAAGGTATGCATATGACGTTGTCTTTCATATTGCGTCATTGGTGGTGTTACTTGATTTGACATGGTTAAACAACATTGTCTGGGTGCTGGCTGTCTGTGACTGTTGTTTCATTACAACATTGTCCTTCTTATTCACTTAAATTAAAATTCTAGCTATTTCTGGACCTAACACTCTCCATCTTTTTTATGTTTCAGCAATTTCCGTTTAACCCAGTCTCATTTTCTGATAGAATTCATTTGCTTGAGAACTTGACACGTTAAACATTTTCTACTTGATTTCTGGGGGACAAATTTATAACTTTGGAACTATTCTTATGTTGATCAATGAGCATATGTAAAGTGTCTAGGTAACGAACATGCATAGATAACCTGCGATCAAGTACGACGAACCATGATATCATAGATCTACCATAGTGACTCTTCCTTGTAGAATTCTTAGCAGGAGTACATGTACTTTCATGTTCAATGTTTTGTTCCAATTATCACATTCAGTGGTATTTTCATGCACTCTCACGCCGCACTTTAAATGGCAGTACATGTTGATTTTAATGAAATTAGCATGATGATTGGTTTAAAGATGTTACTGTATAAGGCTATATAAAATATGACAATAAGGCATTATATTACTCAACTCTCATAGTTTCAGGGACGAATATTTTAAATGATTTTCTTATACAAGCCTATGTAACACTCTGCCCCACGATGTCACAGCATGAAGAGGGCAAAACTGACCTCATGGTCACCATTTGAACAAACTTGATAGAGGATCATCAGCTAATGCTACAGGTGTAGTATTAGAATTCTATGTCTTGTTGTTTCATAGTAGAATTCTCAAGATTTCACGATAAAAATCTATGGGAAACTTTTGAATTCTCATTATACAAACCCTGGATCCGCCGACCCTTACCCCTACCCAGCACCCTTGGTGCGGCTATTTTTTACCACTCCATTTGACCAATCTTGATAGGGTTCTTGTATTACTGTTTTAAGTAACATCGACCATCTTGGAACTCATGTTGACCTAATTTTAACAAACTTGAATGACACAAATCTAAGGATTGTTCATGGTCAAAATTAGCCGTATTTTAAAGCAAATGTTAAGGAAGGAAAGCGGTCGAATGGTAATCCCAACAGCTCACATTTGAGCGCTTCTTAATTAATAAATATAATGCCCTTTTGTGAGCCTCATACATATTATGCTTAAAAGGGAAGGTAAGTAAGTAAAAAGACTTTCAATGTTATCTTGTTACTTTTTTTATTTGTTTTACTTATATTTCGAAACTTGTTTCCGAAACAATAAACATAATTTAATAATATATTTATATTAAAACTTGAGATATCACGTTTGGGCCTCATTTCCTTAGAAGACATGGGTCCCCTGGCATGTCTCATGTTTATTTTTTTTATTTAAATGTCATACGTTAAGGTTCAAACATGCAGAGTTGCATGCTTTATTCCGGAAGTCCACACTTATTTCTATACATACCGCACTAATATATAGCTACATGCATGGAATTAACAAGCAATACATGAAAATAAATATATGTACGTAGTTCACAAGCAATACACATAATTATGTAGATACATGTATGGAGGTTAATATGCATGATATAATAATATAGATACATGTGTGAAATTAACAAGCAATATACAAATATATATATATATATATATATATATATATATATATATATATATATATATATATACTACTGGATCCAGCCGTTCGTGCCATTGTGAAAAAAGCATCCATTGATGGACATTTCGTAAAATGTTGATATTTGGCATGTTATCAGGAGTTCAAGGTACATATATTGCATTTTCAATATTTATATATATATGTGTGCATGCGTTATCGTCTTTTTTACCTAAAATGCATAGTTTAAGATATACAATTTTACGTGTCCACTTACGGATATTTTCCTATGATTACAGCCGTTCGTAGCCATGTCCACGACCGGTCGCAGAATACTCACTGACATATCTATACGTCTACGAACCGCTGTTATTTTTCACTCTAAAGCCTAAAATGCCCAATGAAATTATATTCATGAAATAATAAATATAGATCTAGATAGGTGTATTCTAAGTAGGTTTATTAATCGATGAAGCATTTTATTCATGATTTATCCTGTTGAAATTTGTCGTCACATATTTTATTATATGACATCACGTTTTCACGTCTCACTCGAAGCCTTAACTTAGATGACGTCAGTGATTAATTTAGTATACATGTACGACTTCTAACAAATAGTCTAGACTCTGTATCGATTAATTTAAATAAAATAATGATGAAAAATAAAAATGATGAAAAATAATCATATACAGTAGATCTAATGTACCAGTAGATCCAGATCTAGCGACTAGTATGTAAAGAAACTAACCCGCCAAATAACGGCAAAATTACACTACAAACAGTTTATCAAAACTCTATCCAGGTGTTCAGGTCATATACTAATGCATATACATGTGCCGATTAAACAGGAAAGGTTTATTCATGGGTTCTTGAAATACCCATGATTGATTATGGGTAAAATGAATTATGAGTTTGTAACTCTTTATTCGACGCTACATATTTGGGGTTTGACCTGGATGGTTATTTTTTTTTTTTTTATATTTCAATATTTTATTTCTTTCAATACATACATGCAAAAGAAAACAATATATGGTTTATGACAGTACAATAGTTACATATATATGAATGTAATCATTGAATAACACAAAACAGTTATATTAAAGTGTCATTTTACATACATGTATTCCGAGAAATAGTTAACGAAAATAAAGTAAGAGAGAGAGAGAGAGAGAGAGAGAGAACATTTAATACCGAATACTGTCAATTTTCTGTATTTAATCGTAAAACTTCCCATTTTTTTGAGTGATATTCCAATTTTGTCTTTTGAACTGGCTATAATATGCTCTATATGTTCAATTTTTTGTATGTATGAGATGAATGATGTAAAACTAGGAATCGTTTTCGCATACTTATTCTTGAAAATAAAATACTTTGCAATTATTAAAACACAATTTAAAATATCTGAATAAGATTTATCTTGAATAATACCAAATGAGATCATTTGGAAAGTCAATGCAAAAGGGATATTTTTGCTGTTTAAAAAGTTATGTATTTCTGTCCAGAAAGCTCTACTAAATGTACATTCCCAAAACAAATGTTCAATTGTTTCAACGTGCATATTGCAAAAATCACAGAGACTTGTGTTACTAATTTTGCATTTATATAGAAATTTGTTTGTAGGTATAATTCTCATTATATACTTATATTGAAAAGTTCTAAGTTTTGTATCGATCGTGCTTTTGAAAGGTGTAGTATGAATGCGTTTCCAGTTTATGTTTGTTATAGTTTCCTCCCATTTTTGGTGAGGTTTAATTGGTAATTCTGCTTGCATGCGTTCCACTTGAATGTTGTATAATAATTTGTTGGCACTATTTTGTTTTTCTATTTGTTTTAGTAAGCTGGTTTCGCAACAGTGTGTTGTTCTGTCTTCTGTTTTCAGTTTCTGTTTCCATTTGTTTGCTATGCTTTGAACAATTGTATAGTAGTTCAGGAATTCAGAGTTATGTATGTTATATATTGTTTTCAAATGTGCAAATGTATAAAATTCTCTAGTTCTATGGTTATACAATTGTTCAATATATTTAATACCCAAGTTATCCCATGTTTTGAAGTAAATAGTACGTCCTTGGTGTTTTATGTACGAGTTATTCCATATTATCTCTTTTGCAATGTTGCTAGTCTTCTTTTTGAAGTTTACTAAAGACCATGATTTTATTATTTCGGACAGAAAAGCGGATCGTGTGATTATGTTTTTTGCATCTTTACCGTTCACATTGCTTTCAAAAAGAATGCCCCCACCATACTGATTTAGTTCTTTCATGTAAATATCCTTCCAATCACCGTGATTATCCGGATTAGCAAGTCTTTTGACCCATCCTGCTTTAGTGGAATTAATAAATGATTCCAAATCTATCATTTTTAGACCACCATTTGTAAAGCCTTGTATAATCGTTTTCCTATTGATTTTATCTGGTTTACCCTCCCACAAATATTGATACATTTTATTTTTTATTCGATTTAAGGATTCTGTTGATGGAGTCTCCAAAACAGTTAGAGGGTATATCAGTTTTGGTAGAGCAAATGTTTTTATTACCGTTATCTTTCCTAGAATAGATAAATTATGTTTTTTCCATTGATCTAAGCATGTTATAAATTGATCTATTTTCGGATAAAGGTTATATTCTTCACATTTTCCCTTTTCATTTGCAAAAACAATTCCCAGTGTTGTTGCTTTGTCTTTAGTCCATACAAATTGTTTTTCTTCACAGTATTTTTCATTTGAATCTTTTAATGAACCGACACGTAGTATTATTGATTTTTTTATGTTTAATTTTAATCCAGACTCTTCACTAAAATTATCGATTAGTTTTACTAATGTTTCAAACGTTTTCTTTGACCCATCTAGAACAAATGTAGCATCGTCGGCGAATGCTGTGTTTTTTATTTCATTATTATTAATTTTTATTCCTACAATATCCTTATGTTTTCTTGTAGCATTGTATAGTATTTCAATTGCTATTATAAAAAGATATGGCGATAGTGGGCATCCCTGCCTAACTCCTCTATCTATTTAAAAAAAATCAGACATGTATCCATTATTTACAACACAACTTTGGGCATCGTTATAAAACAGTTTTATCCAATTGATAAAAGAAGGTCCAAAGTTAAAATAGTTTAAACATGTTATAATAAATTCATGGTCGACGCTATCAAATGCCTTCTCGAAGTCCGCAAAAAATATTAGTCCTGGAGAGTCTTCGTCATTCAAATAATCAATAACCTCAAATATAGTTCTTATGTTTTCTCCAATGTATCTACCTTTCAAAAATCCTGTTTGGCTATTGTCTATGAGTGTAGATAAAACCTTTTTCATGCGGTTTGCAATGCATTTAGTAGCAATTTTATAGTCCACGTTTAATAAACTTATAGGTCTCCAGTTTGTCAATGAAGTTAAATTGTTGTCTTTTTTAGGTAATAAGGTGATAACGCCTTGTTTTTGCATAACTGTTAAATTTCCATTTTCAGATGAATAATTAATTGAATTAATATAAATGTGTTTAATTTCGTTCCAAAATATTTTATAAAACTCTGTTGTTATTCCATCCGAACCCGGACTTTTGTTGTTTTTCATTTCTTTTAGAGCATTATAACATTCTAGTTCTCTTAAATTTCCTTCACACAGTTCGCGTTGTTCTTGATTTAATGAAGTTTCATTTTCGATGGGGAAAAAATCCGTATTTGTTATTTTCGTATTAATTTTACTATATAATTGTTCATAATACCGTTTTGTTTCTGTCATGATACTATTAGAGTCCGTAATTTCTATATTGTTGTTTATTAGTCTTTTTATGTTTTTCCGTTCTTATTTTTTTCTTTCTAGATTTGCGAAATATTTTGTGTTTTTTTCTGCTCCTTCGACCCATTCTGCTTTTGCTCTAATAATGATACCAATGGTCTTTTTTTCTATAATATTTGCTAAAAGATTTTTTTTTTCTAAAATAGTGTTAATCGTATTTTCGTTATGAGGGTTTGATGATAATTCTAATTCTAGTTTGTCTATTTCATCTTTTAGTTTAATTTCTTCTTTTAATACTTTTTTTTTCTTGAGCGATGTATATAGAATTGTCTCATTACGGATTGTGCCTTTAACTATTTCCCAAAGAGTATTGGGGTTTGAATCTTTATTTATTTCGACTATTTCTTGTATAGTTTGTTTAATTTTAATTTGGTATTCTTTTTCTAAAATTACACTATTGTTCAATTTAAAATACCCAGGTCCGCGTGGTGTATTGTCCGTATTTAAATTAAAATATACAAGAGAATGATCTGAACGTAGCCCTGTAGATATTTTACAAGCCGAGATAGAATTTATAATATTTGAAGACACTAAAAAATAATCTATTCTGCAAAATATTGGGGGTTTATGGTTTGAGTGCCACGTGTAATGTCTAGTAGTGGGGTTAAAAATTCTCCAAATATCGTTTATATCGTTATTTCCTATTATAGTATTAATCTTTTCTCGACATTGTTTGTTGTTGTTAATATTACCATTTTTCTTGTCTAAACTTACATCAATCACAGTATTAAAATCCCCACCAATAATTAAAGTATCACTATCATTTAAAGTGACAAACTCTTCAATACTTGACAGAAACTTCATATTATCAGATGTGTTATTCGGACCATACACATTCAACATTAGAAATTCTTGTTCATCTATGCTGATCTTTAATGATTGCATCCTACCATCTATAATGTTTTTATGTTCCAATATTTTGTATGAAAAATTCGAGTTAACAAGGATGCCCACGCCCATACTATTTCTACTATTTCCACTAAAAAATGCCTCATGCCCCCATTCTGTTTTCCATGTTCTAAATGTATTTTCTTCGCAATGGATTTCTTGTAAAAAACAAATTGAGTAATTATTTAGCTTTAACCATTCAAAAATTTGTCGTCGCTTGTGATAATCGCCCAGTCCCTTAACATTAAAGGTACATATTTTAACCGTCATTTATTACTATCATAAAATGTATGCTATGACAAGTATGGGTTGTTTGAATATCATTACAGTGTATTACCATTGAACAGTACGGTAAAAGTTTAACGTCTAAGTAGTCTATCGTTGAAAAAGAGAGTATATAGAGAGAAGTCAGAGTAAGATATAAGAAGGAGAGACCAGGGGTGACAGTGTACATTTCAGTATTCTCGTATTGGTGTACGATTTGGGCGCCATCTAAGTTTGTAATAGTGTATTATATTTGCATATCAATACATAGCACACGTTGAAAGCAATAATTTCGGATTCAATCTTAAATACAAAAATAAGATAAAACTAGATTTTGATCAGAAACCTGATCAAACGGGCTTTCCTGATTTTAATGGCGTCATGACGTCACAACTGTCAGAGTTGTCTAAGTTGATGAAACTGATTGATATATCAAGAAAATAACTTCGAAAATGCGACAAGTAAAAAAATAGATTTTCTGAATATGTTGACGTCACTGACGTCATGACGTCGGGATACCGTATGACATCTGTGCACAACCAGATCCCGTACTCTACAATCTGTGAAAGTTTTGTTCAAATCCGATCATAAATGGAGAAGATATACTCTTAAAAAGATTTTCTTTATGACGTCACTGGTGGCCATCTTTGATGACGACATAACAAACTTCGACGTTATTGCACAACCAGACGTTGAATGTAGAGTTCGTGTGAAAGTTTTATCAAGATCCGATCATAAATGAAGGAGATATAGCGATTACAATATTTCTATAATGACGTCATTGGCGGCCATTTTGGATGACGTCATGACATTAAAACTACTAACGTTGACTGAAACAATGACAATGATAGATTTTACAGTAAAAAAACATGAAAAATGCAATCATTGAAAAAAAAAGACTTTTCGTAACATTGTGACGTCACTGACGTCAAGACGTTATTACATAGAGACACGTTTTTACATTCAAGCACAACTAGATCCTGAACCCTACAATCTGTGAAAGGTTCATTCAAATCCGACTATAAATTTTTGAGATCTAGCGAAAACAAGAATTGTCTGATGACGTCACTGGCGGCCATCTTGGATGACGTCATGAGCCCAAAAGCTTCGCGGCACTATTCTAGACTAAGCTCTACCACTGTCTAAAATTGTGATGCTCTGCGACCAATGCTACTATGAAAAGTGGCGGTCACAAGAATAATAATAATAATAATAATAAGAATAAACAGAACGAACACAAGAGGTCTTTCCACTGAAAGGTGGAAAGCCCTAAAAATAAAGCACCAAGGATAGAACACACACATCGCTACAAAGTCCTTTTTTCGTCTGAAAAAGGGAAAAAGGAAAAAGGAAAAAAAAAGAAAAAAGAAATCGACAACAACAACCATGAAACAAAATTAAGGAAGAAAGACACCATACAAAAACAATTAAACATATTTCAAAATAAAAAGCCAAAGTGGCTTAGAAACAAAAAAACACAAAAAAATACAACAACTACACAATCACGTTGAGGTTATCCCATAAACAATGCATTGTTTATCAAATAAACTCTGCATCTAGCTATAACAACATGGCACACACATTTGGAGAATATCTGGTGGCACTCAGTTTATATACATCAAAAGTAATCCTACGTGTTCGATTAAGTAGCCTTTACAAAGAATACATTTCTATTCAAAACACATTAGCTGTGTGTCTTTTACGGGAGCATCACAATTTACAATAATTACTAGTGCTTTACGTTTATGAAAAAATACTATATATTGGACACATTATATTCTAAAAAATAAGCACTTACGTATACATTTTGATCGACTCTACAATACCAAAACGAACTATATGTAAATATATACTCTCCCCAAAAACATTGAACAATTGCTATTGTAATACTTCACAGTTTAAACATGCTTTACAGAAAAATATATATCAACATATATCAACACATTTCTTTTTTTTTTTACATAAAAAACAATAGAAATAAAATTTAGGTATTATATATATATATATGCACAAAATTAATGAAACAACAATTTACACACAGACACACACACACCCACACACACACACAGACACAAACACTTTTTTTTTAAATTAGCTATTCTGTTCAGAACTGGTTAAAATAAGCTTTGCAGAATTATCATGATTAATGTATTACATATTATTGTACTTTATAAAAGGCACATGAGGATGCTACTTAAATATGTGTGCACGCTTCACGTTCAAAATACACACTACATCGTTTACTCTCGCACCAGTGATTTTATATGACAATACTATGCATAATTTCTTACACTTATTATAGTTAACATGTAATATAAGTGATATGAAGTAACATTTCGAAAAGAAGTAAGGAGTAATGAAGGCAATGTAGATAATATATATATAAATAATTCAAACAAATAAACAAAACTAGAACAATATCTACCAAATAACTACTCTTTTTTTCACCATAATATATGTTTTCTCTTCATTAATTATCAACAAGTTACGCAAAATAGCATATGAGTAATGTATTTGTTTTCAAAAACAGTGCAATGTTTATTTTATACAAGTTGGTACAAAAGAACAAGAAAAACAAACCATTTAAGACCTGCCGCAATGTGTTCATGACGAATGTGAAAGAATAAAACCCCATGTATTGTATCTTACCGAAACGAAAATGTAAGACCAAAGTGAGGTTTGAAAATATTTAGATCATTTTTCGATGACAAAAGCAAACCATCAAACACCAACAACCGACCCGACTCAGACCGTCATTCGTTAATTTACATCTCATGAACACTTGCAACCCCATATTCTCTATCTTACCGAAAAGCGAAAAGAAATAAGATGAGAGTGGGGTTTATTTTAGTAAGTTATTTCTTGGAAGATTACAGTACTAGAGACTATTATGTCGATTTTTGTACAAAAACAAGGTTATTATTCGACAAATAACACGGTTTAATAAAGGCATGTCTACTTATGTTCATAAAAGAAAACACTACAATGTTTCACTTTGCTAGTATTAATTATAATAATATTGACATTTATTGTTTAATAAATAAGCAGCAACATATTAATACATTGTATCTTGTTTTCACACCGGCAATTTCGGAATACCGGAACTGCATATTACAGATAATGTGAAAAGAAGCAACACGACGAGACAGAAACACACACATGCGCGCACGCACACACACACGCACACACGCAGACACCCACAGACAACACAGACAACACACACACACAACGACTGACTGATAAATTGAATTGCTTTTTTAATCTGTATTGGCTTTGGTATTTTACAATAAAATAGTAACACGTAAATTCTTCTCCTCAGAACCTATTTATATATAGAGCCATATTCTATATTACTGAAAACACAAAAGCATGCACCTATGTGATTGCTCACTCCTTACCGCTTGCCCGTGCATATGCACGCACAGACGCACGCATAGTGTAGTTTATGTGATCATAAAAACATAACATACAATACAAGATAATCATCAAACCTGCATGTAATACTATGTTTGAGCTCTTTTAAGCGTCAAATTTGATTCTGTTTAAGATTTAGATTTAAACATATTTAATTGCCAATATTTTACAGACAGAATAATATCCACATATATACAATAGAAATATTATAATGACAAATGGGTCGGGTAACATACCCGTAGTGGTATATACCGGTAGTGATTTTATATTGTTTAAGAAATATTTCTCAAAAACATAAACAACCATAAAAACTAATAAACCTTTGTGCATGTAGACGATTTACCAAAAAAACACACAAAAAAACAAACAAACAAAAACCAACAAACAAACAACAACAAAACATACTGTAACGAGCAATAATTAAATAATACAGGTGTATGGTTAATACAGATCGACGTCTTTTCTCGTTTTGGGTTGGTCTGGAGTCTTCACCTGATCTGTAAAGTACTGTTTAGTGTGTCAATTTATAAGCTCCTATTAATTACGTGTTCGGGACTGGTTTATGTAAGGTACCACTGTGTTTGTATGTCATCTTGTTTTCTCCCGTTAATCACGAGTTCGCGTGGTACTTAAAAGAAAGTATTGTATAGTTTGCATCGAAAGATCAATTTCTTATCGCGGGTGTTGAGGGAAAACACAATCTATTGTATACCGCACGGGTGTTTTAAGCGCGATAAATATTCACACTGATTTTAAAGGGACTGTGCAATAAATAGTTATGGCCAGGGGAGATCGAGCCAAGTGTGGAAGTCTTTGAACTCTATTCTTTCTATTTTAGCTGTAGACCTCCATTTAACAAATAGTTTTCCGTTCGCGAACCAAGACTGGTCTACCTCATCCTTAAGTTTCTTCCTTGTTGATGCTAGAACCTCGTTATTAAGTTTGGTGAGGTCTTCAAATATTGACATCCCACTACCTTTTAACAGCTTCCGGTTTGCCATCACGCTCTGTTTGACTTCTCTGTGCACAAACTTAACAATAACTCTGCGATTTCGGCCTGTTTGAAAGCGGCCCAATCTATGAGAAATATCGATCTCATTGGGGGTCAGATTCATATTAAGTTTTCGGTTAAGCATGTTTAGTACTTTCCTTGTCGTTTGCATTGACTGTTCATTTTGCTCGTCGTCTGGTAGCATTGTTATTCTGATATTGTTCTTTCTACTATACTGTTCATGCTCGTTTATAATTTCATCTACCCTTTTTTGCTCACTTTCTATATTTGCTTTGTAATTTTCATGTTCATTTTCTTTTTCTTGTATATTTACTTTCAATTGCTCCACCTCTTTTTTCAACTCTGTATTTTCAAGGATCTTGTTATTTATACTGTTTCTATAAAGTAGAGTTTGGGATTCTCAAAATATGTAAGTTATATATAATGTTTACCTCGTCGTCAGTAGTTTTAGAAACGTTATAGATCTACATATGTTGTAAAATGTGGCCGTTGTTGACGGGATAGCTACTTTAACAAAAAAAAATTATATCTATATACTGGCGTTCAGGTTACTTTTTAAGCCACTCGTAAGTGAAGAAGTGTTGATTTTATAGATGGCAGGAGGTGTACAGTACTGGTTCTACCCAGGAAAAGTGGGTGGTCTGCCTTCACCACAAAATAAAATGATCGTCATATATAAATGTACATGTGAAAATGAGTTGGGTAGGACACAGCACGTGGGGAGGGGGAAGTAGGGGTGTGGATATAGGGGCAGAGGGCATTGGGGATAAAGTTTTATCTTTGATGCTTGTAAATATATTTATCAGGTATATACTAGATCTATACACTTGCAATGCTCGCAAAAATAGGCCCCACCCTTTCTGACTTTTATTGCGTTTTCAACTTTTTATAATTTTTCCCCCTCAAATCAGATCTACTCCCGGGAGTAAGAATGTGTGCCCCCAGGCATTATATGCAAGATATTTCACTTAGGTTACATTGACATGTTAATCCGGATAATCAGGGGCGTAGCTGGCCGTTTTAATGTTGTCTACGGCCAACCAATTGAGCACCTTAGGGGCGAAATTGTCAAGGGGGATTGAGGCATGCTTCCCAAGAAACTGTAAAAGGTTAAATGTAAAACATACAGAAGAGTTTGTTTTATAAGCTAACAGTCACGGCTAAATGCAGTTTTAAAGTAGCTATCCCGCCAACAACAGCCCCATTTAACAACGTATGTACACTTTTTCTAAACCCACGGACGACGAGGTATATACGAGAATATATAACTTATCCTGTCTCATAGACACAATATAAACGGCTTTAACAGGCCAGCCCAAACCCCAAAACTGGAGTTTCGAATAAAAAGTTACCAACTCATAATTCATTCTACGTATATTCAATCACGGATATTTAAAAACCGGAAATAAAACTTTACTTTTAATCGGCACATATACATTATTATATTACCTGAACATCTGGATAGAGTTTTGTTAAACGGTTTTGTATTGTAATTTTGCCGTTATTTGGCGGATTAGTTTCTTTAAGGAGCTGCCGGGTGCTCCACTGCCTGGTTTCTCTAGTGTTACCATTAATGGCACGCAAATAAACAAGAGAAGTTACCCAGAATTTAATACTTATATTGTCACAGTGTTAGGCTTCAGACTGTAGATTGTTAAATTTAAAAACAAAAGTTGTAAGAAGGTAGATCGGAGTTCGAAGTCTGGTGTTCAGCATTGGGTTATTGTAGGCCATAATTCAACAAAATTCGGCAGCCTGAGTTCGACATTGCCATGGGACCAAGTCGCACGTCAACATTCTCGCAAAATGTTCATGGGTTCGACATTCAAATCCAGTTTGAATCAATATCCGGCTTCATAAAGCGGTTAACGTTCTTTGAAAGTAGTAATACTTTAAAGGGAATCTGTCATTCTGGTCAATAGACTGGTTTAAAACTTACATTAATATGTATTTGAAGAAAACAAATTTCAAGCTGTATTTAAGAAGCCAGCTAAATACGTGTCCAACATAATCCATCAGCTAGAACATTGTATGTACCAGTCCTCAAATTGTCATAAATAAGTGTTATTGCCGTATATCAGGTATTTAGATCAAACTTGCTTCGCATCAAGATCTGATCAGATCTTGTCGCGTTTGCTAATAATGTACTTATGTTACCTAACTTATACAGTATAACCTCTATTCATCGACCACCCAAGGGACCTATCATAAATGGTGTCTTAAGATGTGTGGTTTTTCAATACAGGTTAATTTAACAGACAAGTAGTGAAAGATTAAGAGATTTATCGTCGCTTGATACAGATTGCGGCGGCCACTTAAGCTAGTTTGACCGATAACACTAATCACCATTGAACGTTTTGAACAATTAAGATGGTACAACAATTGAAGGGAATCGTGTATGTACTTGTATTGTTTAACGAAACCTAGGCCGGGATAGTAAAGATGCACTCTCCTCCAATTTCGGTGGGAGAGGTTATGGGGTGGGGAGCGTACTTTAATTCGTTAATATGACGCAAATAATGAACATGCTGTTTCCCTGAATATCAAGGTACAAATCTGCTAAATGCAGAGAACTAGAGCGGTGAGAGAGGAGTATTTATTGTTACATATGTGTATATACGTATGAGTTTGAATACCGGAATAACGGTCAAATACGATTAGTCAAGTATATTCTGTGGAGATGAACACAATATAATCTATAGAACCAACTATATCAGCACGTGTAAACTCACTTGTTTCTTGATTGCTAACGGTGAGATTGAGGTAATGTATGCAGAAATTTGTTGTCAGAATCATAGCTTTTATGTTTTTTGCCGAGCCCGCTTAACAATCACAATGTCGTCCGGGCACACGTATGTGTCAGTAAGTTAACATGCATTCGTTCTTCCGTGCCTCCGACTTTCATTTGTTTATATATGTTTCATTATTTGAATGATTTTAAGCAAACTTCACCAGCATGTTGCTTGTATGCATCTAACATCCTGTGCAATGTCATGTGGCTGTGGCCTATTTTCCGACAAAATATAGGTCATGGCCAGTCTCCGCTGCGAGATGCGTATCTTGTCCCCTTTCTTGCAGGATATTCACTATTTGTTCCTTATATGCATCTAACATCGTGTGTGCTTAATGTATGGTCGCTGCCACCTACCTTGAACGAAATATAGGTCACGTCCGGTCTCCACAAACACATGCTTATCTTGCATTTTTCTTGCAGGATTTCCACCAACCTTCACCAGCATGTTTCTTATATGCATCTAACATCATTTGCATAATTTCGGATCGGTGTGATCTACTTTGAACGACAATATAGGTCATGTAGGTCATGTCCGGTCTCCTCTACTGCATGCATCCTACTGTTAATGACATTAATTGAATTAAAGTAGCTATCCCGCCAACAACAGCCGAATTTTACAACATATGTAAATCATTCTAAATTTAACCTACTGACGAGGAGGTATATATACTGGAAAAAATAAAGTTTAGCAAGCCCATATGCACATCTAGCTTAAATAAATGTAATGTTATTTTATATTGTGAAGTAAATTAAATCATCGGCATAACTTAGGTAGATCTTCTTTCTCACTTACTTTTTGTATTCCAACGTAAGTATCAGAGTTATCTCCCATTTAGTTAAAATATACTATTTCACATTTAAAAATACAAATAAGGTAAAGAGCAAGATTAAACATTACAAAATAATTATTATGGGCCTCAACTTATAAAAACCTCTAAAACAATCGACAATTTCCTTGCCATTATAAAGATATAGGGAACCAAAATTTACCATTTGTGATATTACCTCCCTTAAGTTTGAAATAAGAGCGAAATTATAATTTTTGTAAAACATGTAGATTACCACATGTTGCTATTGACTTATTCCCTTCATATAGCTGATAATTATGTAAATTATATTGCCCATGACCGCTTCTACACATATCCTAGAATCTGGTCAACGGGATTTATGTTATTTACTGCTAAACTTATGTTTATCAGTATATATATAACTTACATATTTTGAGAATCCAAAATCTATAAACACTTATATGAATGGCTTGAACCAGCTAGGCCAAACCCCAAAACTGGTGCGTTGAATTAAGAGTTACTAACTCATAATCTTTCAAGAACCCGTGAAAAATCCTATACTCTTAATCGGCACATACACATTATTATATGACATGAACATCCGGACAGATTTCTGATAAACGGTTTTGTAGTGCCATTTTGCCGTTATTTGGCGGATTAGTTTCCATTAAATGTATGCATGTAAGAAACGTATATCTTGTGTGATCGACCTGGGTGTAGTTCAAATCAAAGATATGGACCTTCTTTAGTTATAGGTGTTCTCGCATACGAGAAAATATGCTATAAATGTTTTGTACCATAGCCATTTATCCAACTACGCTGTGCAAGAGAGTTTAGGGCGTTGCAGTTTTCAGTAAAAACAACAGCTCGATCAAATCAAGAAATAGCATGAGCATGACCCATGTTTTGATTATTGCAGCCAATCGCCTGTGTATATTATTGGGCAAATCCAATGTCAAGGAGTGCTGTTTTGATAATGGGTATATTTGATCGACAGGTTGTGTGTAAACATTACAACTACTCGCGTAAAAAATTCAGTAGACCATGGTATAACTGCCGAATCTGTCATTTATAGCACGGCTGAAATATACCGACATGTATAGCTTGGTTTAGGCTCAGACCTTCAGGTTCATGCAAATTATATCATAAGCAAGAATTAATACTTACACAATGACGTCGCGTTTGTATTGATCTGAAATTATATTAGGCCCTATTGTTGATTCGCATGACTTTTATCTGACCCCACGTGTATTATCAGATTTTCCAGGACTCGTATAAAACGCGGATATGCAAGAATAAGCATATAATTACGGTGTTTTTGTCCCAATGGTTACTTCCTTTTTTGTTTATAAATATTGGCTAGTAGTTAATGATATAGAAAATAACGTGATCTACGATTGTTTCAAAATTACAATAACCAGTAGAGGCCACTTAAAACTGTATATGAGACGTATGGTGGGTCGGTGCAAGCACTTCAACACTGCAGAAACTGTTGCAAAATCAAAATTAACCAACCATAGTCACCATAGTGCATTTAAATCATTTACAGCTACTTCAAAACAATAGCACTTAGTAAGACACGCGAAACTTAACATCCACTTAACATCCACTTAACATCCACTTAACATCCACTTTAGAAAGAGACGTTTATTTATTCTCTTTATTGCCTCTTTTAATACAGAGATTAGTATGTGCAAATGTGCAGTGCGCAATAACATGTAATAATCTCTTATTACTTCACTGACCTAACTGAGATAGCAAATGTGGGGAACTAGCAACTCTTTGTGTGTGGTACCACTATAACAGCTATTTGCTGTGTACAACGATTATGAATTGTATAAGGGTTGACTTTGTATTTGCATTTAGCACGCATCTGAGTAGAAAAGTAAGTGCACTTTCATAAAAAAACAAAAAGTTATGGTAGAAGCTAAACCAAGTCTTTCTAATCGACTTAATATGCTAATTTATTATTTTCTGTAAATATCAAACAATGCATCAACTTGTATTAATTGCATCAATAAGTTATGAGCGGAAACCGCTAAAATCATCAAGTTTCAAAAATGAAAGGTCAGTTACTCAGGCATTATGGGTGCAATGTAGCTGGCTATCGAACCTGACCCGATATACTATGCCCATAAACATTGTCCCCAAGTTTCATCAAGATTGGATTATAACTGTTAATATTATTGAGCGGAAACTGCAACAACAAAAATCAACTAAACGAATCAAAGAGCCGTAACTCCGGTGTTTCTTGAGTAATAGCATCCAGTAAAATTCCAGTTATTGAGCAGACAAAGTCAATTTTCAATAATCCAAGGGCCATAACTCTGGTATTATTTTTAGCAATAACATTGGTTATTGAACTTGAAAGAGCTATTATGGCCATAAACATTGTGGCCAAGTTTTATCAAGTTTGGATTAAACCTACTGCAGTTATTGAGCAGACAATACATTGCCGGCCGCCCGTCTGCTGTGCATGATCACATAATACATCCCGCCATGAGGGGCGTATACAAATCGGAAGCAAGTACTAACCGACGGACGGACTAACAAACTCACACACATTCACCCGGATAATATAGTGATCGCTAAGTCGAGATTAAACGGGTTCAACAAAAAATTGATTTGAATGTTGTTTAACAGCTCATCAACAAACTACATGCTATTTAGAGCCGCCCCAGGGAAAATTGGGTTGAATGTTGTTTAACAGCTCATCAACAAACTATAGGTTAGTTAGGGCCGATCCAGAGAGAGATGAAGCTGCCCTACTCTTACTAGCGAATATATTTCTATGGTTCTCTTCGGAGGATATACTCCAATATGCAAGAAAGTCTGGTTGATGCCCATCTGAAGGACGAGGATAAGGGAAAGTGCCGTACCCAAGAACACTGACAAAAATGAGATATAGGGTCCTATAGAAACCACAGCGTCCGCACGCAATTGCATCGTAGGTCCGCACTGTACTGCAAACAAGGTCTTGATAATACAATGAAACAGACAAAAACAACAGAAAGGATGGTGAAGACAGGGTTACCGACTTGGAACTGTCAGTAGTGAATAAGGCCTACTGGTTAGCTTTAATCGATTTTATATGCGCACAATCCTCGCTATTATCCTGTCTTCAGAGCCTAAATAGACAAGACAGTGTAAACAAAACTATATCCCATCAAAGGGAATTCTCTAACAATAAAGTCCACATCCAGAGAAACTAACTAAAGAAACGCATACAAAATAATAAACATATCAGGCTGTATCCAGAATCGTACTGAACACCCATAGTAGTTGCAGCTAACGAGAAAACCAATCAAGGGTACGACCAGAAAACCCGAGGGACGAAAGCTCTTGCACCCACCCACCTCCCTTAGTTGGGGTTTCAGTAGGTACAACCATAGAGTCCCAAGAGGTTGTCCAGTAATCACACAAGTGAAAAGTGAAGCGTAATGACTGACTGTAGAGGGGTCAATCACTAAACATGCAGTTCAACTTAGGTACTCATCTTCACTTTCTGGTCAACATTCTTCTAAAGTTTGGTGACCATGGGTTACCTAGTTATGGAGGATCACGCGACACAAGTTGTTCAGCCCTAATTTTGACCAAAATAAAAATGAAAACCCAGGTGCGCATCTTCACTTGGTGGTCAAAATTCCTGTAAAGTTTGGCGAACGTGAGTTAAACAGTCTTGCGAATCACGTGACACAATTGTTTCAGCCCCTATTTTGACTAAGTCAAGGGCCATAACTCTGTGGTTATGTGTCGAAAATAAAAACGGAAACCCACGTGCACATCTTCACTTGCTGATCAACATTCCTGTAAAGTTTGGCGACTGTGGGTTAAATAGTAATGGAGGAGGGCGCGACACAAGTTGTACAGCCCTATTTTGACCCAGGTGCACATCTTCACTTGCTGGCAACATTCCTGTAAATGTTCGCGACCGTGGTAACAGTAGTTATGGAGGATCGCGCGACACAAGTTTTCGGGACGTACGTAGAGGTAAGGACGGACGGACAAGTGCAAATTTATATGGCCTCCCAAGTGGGGCCATAAAACTGTATAAAGATGTATGACCATAAGTTAATACTTTGCCAAGTTCGGAGCCAGGATAGGATGCAGATTAAAG
Organism: Cyrtodaria siliqua; assembly: GCA_037043455.1. Classification (NCBI taxonomy): domain Eukaryota; kingdom Metazoa; phylum Mollusca; class Bivalvia; order Adapedonta; family Hiatellidae; genus Cyrtodaria; species Cyrtodaria siliqua. Next base: position 6,466 of record JAWPHD010001467.1, on the reverse strand, counting down.
AAAAGGTGAGTATAACTGCCGAAATTGAAGTCAGAGTTAATAGACATGTGTAGCAATTTTCCTTGGAGTAATATGAAGATACGTGTGAAGTTCCATGAAATAGGTCAAATACTTTTCACATTATGGCCAGTTATGAGCTTGGTTGGGTTGTAGGTTAATGTTTTATGAAAAGGGGCATAACTCTGCCAAAATGAAATAAAAATCAGAGTTACTGGTATTGGTCATGGTTAACAACATTCCTTGGGGTAAGATGAATATGTGTGTGAGGTTGCATGACCATAGGTCAAATACTTGTTAAGTTATGGCCAGCTTGGTTAGGTTGTAGGTTAAAGTTTTATGAAAAAGGGCACAACTCTGCAAAACTTGAAACACAAAGTCAGATATATTGAACATGTGGGACAACATTGCTTGAGGTAAGATGAAGATGTGTGTGAAGGTGTATGAGTACTTTTCAGGTTATGGCCAAGGTTAGGCTGCAGTTTCAAATGTGACGGATGACAGACGCCGGACAGACGACCGACAAAGTGATCCCTCAGTGTCTGCCATGCTACGTAGGTGACTCAAAAATAAAGTACTTCTAAAGACTTCAAATAACCATAGGGTGGCCTGTAACATGAACAACTGCCATTTACATCTCTTTATAGTTATTCTTTTTGTCAGAATCACGAAATACTATAAGATTTTAAACATCTATAGTTTTCATCAGTTGACTTAAGGAAACAGACATTTAGATATTTCTGTTCAACCCTAGCGAAAATGGTATAGCTTTAAGCTAGTTTGAAGCTAGCTTTAATGCAATTTTTAGGTGCGTTAAAGCTACCTGTAGCGCAGAAAAGTTCTGTTAAACCTACGTTAGACATCCGCTAAAGCTAGCTTAAAGTTAGCGGTATTGGCAGTCAAAAACGCAGCTTTATCCCAGGTTGGATAAAACGCAGCTTTATCCCAGCCTGGCCAATACCGCTAGCCTTAACGTAGGTCTGTGTCAAATCTGCGTTATTTTTGGTGTTTTTTTTGGGGAGCTGCGTTAAAACTGTGTTGTGTAAAGCTGCGTTAGAGCTGTGTTAAAGCTAGCTTTATCCTAGCTTGGCCAATACCACTAGCTTGAACGTAGCTGCAACGCAGCTTTAACGCAGCTCTCCCAAAACACAGAAATAACGCAGCTCCCGAAACCACAGAAATAACGCAGCTTTAACGCAGCTCCCCAAAATAAACAGAAATAACACAACTCTTAAAAAACACAGAAATAACGCAGCTTTACATAACAAAAAAATATATTGTTAACAAAACAATAAATAAGTAAAATCACTTCTCATCTTAAAGCGCAGTTTGTTTGGAACAATGCAGGCTGAAAGAAGTCAGGAAAAAAGAAGAAAAAGATTATCAAATGTTTTAATAAAGTCGATTCTCCTAGTGGAATCACATTGGAAAAATATATTCGGTTTTCATTGGGATATTCTTCCAGTGATTCCCACTGGGAACCCAAAATTCCACTGGAATGCAGTGGGATTCCACTGACATTTTCACTAGGGCCTATGCGTTTTTAAATACTTGCTTTTAAATAGAAACAATAAAAGCATTATCTGTCTTCATAAATTGTTTGCTAGATCCATTCTCCATATTTTATCTCGATGTAAATGGAGGATGAGTCTGGCATGTTCATTCCTGTAAGCCGCCATATAACCTTTCATGTGTTGATGCGCCTTAAAACCCAATTCAATTCATAAATCGTTTGCAGAGTTGAATCTATTTGCTTACAGCATAACAGATCATGTGACGTATGTCTTAATACTTCTTTTTACTGTTTTAACCTGAGCATATGACGCCTTATTTCATAAGGCTTTTTCTGATAGCAACAACTTGAGACAGTGAATAGTTTAAAGAACTTCAGTTCATGAATCAATATCAAAACAAAATGTTTCAATGAATCAATGACAGTCTGTGATCTTCAGTTCTTGAAATGACATTCAGGAACAATTCATGAACTGATAGTGAACTGTTCAAGAACTTGAGGCTGAGTGAGAATCCGTACAGAAAACACACAGAATCCGTTATTACTACAAGATTCCATGCATAATACGCACATGTTTGACCTAAAGCAAGATATCCAGATGTAATTCTATTTATAGCTACATTCCAGGCAGAATTTCTGCCAATTATTTAAATGAATTAGAAAAATCCAGGTTGAATGTTAAGGTATCCAGGCAGGCATAATATGCAAATGAGAGTGGGAAATCTTTACGTACTTTGGTGCTAAATAATGACACAAGAAAAAGTGATCACCATTGTCTGCTATGACTGGTGCTGGAGACTTCATCCGAAATAGAACAAATCAATTGTTTACTTAAACATATATTTTCAAAAAGTGACGGACAACTGAAATACAGATTTATATTAACATTTCGGCGAAAAATACCACACTTGAGAGCTTGACACGCCGCATCTTCCGTAGTTTTAATCTCTCCAACAAACATAAAGTTTAAATCCTTTCTGTGAAAGTTTTAAAATTGAGGGCTTCGTAATATCTCCTTTAGCGTATATCCATGATCATGATCAGAACCTCAGAGTCAGACACAATCTGGAATTAAAATAATGCCTTTCATAGAATATATATTTATAAATAAAAGCACAATCTACTTGTAAGAATGTAAAACAAATTACAATTGATGCATATAAATCAAGCGTCACTGAACTCGATCTGCCAAGCAGTATATAAGTTTAGAAATTCACTAATGTTACTTGTTCCTCTTGTATTATGACTGCCAAAATTACTGACCTTTACATGAAAGTTGCAAGATCGTTCATCATCGACCCACCATGTGATGTATGAAAATTAACCCATAACAAAGAAAACCAAACTTGTCGAAGACATCATACTTTTTTTTTATAGCACAGTGACGTTGCTTGTGCAGTGTGACGGCAGTAAAACGTCTCCCCGCGCTTGCAATCAGTACTGTTATTCATTCGATCTTTGGAGATCGCTGAGCCCGATACTTATATTTAGTTATCGGTGGTACATTTTCAATTTCTTTTGTTTTCTTACTTAATTTTTGATTCGGTGGTTCCACTACTCCGGCCTATAAAAGGCTCTGGGTATTGTTTAACCACTTATAGGATATGTTGTCTGCTTTTTAATTTAGTCTTTTGGCTGTTACTTGTGATACGCAGGCTTCATAACCGCTGCTCCCAACTAAATTCCATTATTTTTATTTCGCTCTTCGGGGCATTTAATTTTATTAGATACTGGGACCATACGCCGTACGACATGGGGAAGCAAATAAATCCATGTCCACCGCCGTATGCATGCCATCTTTGGGATGGTTAAAATTGTGTACTGTTGATTTTATGAATATTGAGTTCTGCTCAACCCGGGGCTAGAGGGCGTGAGCGGTAGCCAGCATATTTTCACTACCGCTCATGAACAGTCTCAATCAAACCGAGACTGCAATATTTCGTATGTGTCGTGCTCGGCCGTTTCCAAAGGTCCATTATCATACTCTTTTTTTGTAAAGTATTACTACAAAATTCGTGTATTTTACCTGATGTCCCGATTGAAACAACTGATTTGATTTGAAACTGTTTCTTTTTATTTTCGTATGCGTCTAATTTAACATGACATGTATAACATTTATATATGTCTGCATTTGTTTGTGATACACTCGAAGACTTCTATCAAGACAAAAGTTTAAATGTTGCATGTAAAAATTATTCAAACTATAAACATGATCCGTTGAGTCCTTGAGTGTACCATAAATAACACATGCAATCTACCAGTTTTATGCGTTTACATATTGCCTAATTAGTAACAAGTTTTTGCAATATGGCATTATACATACATTCTGTGTCCCTCCTTCATGTGCACATAGTCAATTTGACTTTGTGGACCTACGATGCCATTGCGTTCGGACGCTGTGGTTTCTATAGGATCCTATATCTCATTTGTGAGTATGTTCCAGCAAATAAATGAAAGATTTAGAATACCAAGACCTAGGCTAGGATTACATTTTTGTACTAGGCTGATGGGGTCATTGTCTGATGGGGTCATTGTTGTATCGGGTACTATTGTCATACCTAGGCTGATGGAGTCATTGTCGTATCGGGTACTAGAGAAAGGTACTCGGCGTACATTTATGTATACAGAAACGTACCCTTACAATTAACTCTTCGAATCTCCAACTTAACGTACCCGAGCCAAATATCGCGAGAAAGTACAATGTCGTAAAATGATTCTTGTTTTACCGAAAAAGAGAGTAACAATGCAAACATGATGCTGCTAATTTACACTATGTAAAAAATAAAGAATTTCAAATTCTAAACTGTTCCCATTTCACCAATTTTCACCATTTCGAGTACGTTTCTGTATAGGCGAAGATTTACGGGTACGTTTATGTATACCCGATACGACAATAACCACATCGGTGTAACTGCCTATGGTCTGCTTAGTGGCGGAGCTGCTTGCATGCACTGCAGGCCCGGGCCTACAACCTTTCCCTTATGAACATTTCAGAAACTGAAGGGGTAGGGGGTGATGAAGGTTTCGACAATCAAATCTTGAAATCCCTCAAAAAGGGGGATTTTGGAGCTCTGTTTATTTACCAAAATTGTCTCCCCAAGCTCGTCAGAATACACCATTTTAAAAAGAAAATCTTGGGGAATGGAGTGCATGCAAATGACTCATGTCTTGAGCATGGTTCAGACCTCAGACAGATTTCGAGTTTTACGATGTTCTGTAGCATATTACAGATATATGTCAACGTCTGAACTATAATGAGAAACAATCTGAATTGTTTTACACAATAACAGCATATATTTTCGAATGCAAAGTCCAAATACAATTTGAAAACTTACCATAACTTGCATATTAAAGTTCGCCGAAGTTTTTCATGTTTAAATTCTGTTATTTAAGAAATAGAACATCGTTTCCTGTGAATTATCGTTTAATATATCACGGTTTGAAGTTCAATTGTAAATAATAATTTCACGAGCCCGAAGTGCGAGTGAAATTATTGTTTACAATTGAACGACAAACCGTGATATATTATAGATCATTCACCGTAAACGATGTTCTATTTCTATTCTAATATCCCTAAAATGTGAAAATAACGCACACATCTGAAATCTTTCGCATTGCTTTGCTTGCTCTCGTATCGTTGCATATGTTACAATGCGCAATGCGCAATGCTTATTCTCCTATTATTGCAAAAATTACAGTGATATATCGTTCAATATAACGAGATATTTTAAACTAGGCTATATAGTGCGGGTGTATTAGAATTCTTTTAAATATATCTGATCCAATGTAACTGAAATGCTCAATATTTATTTGATATAAAAACAATGTTGACCGTTATTGAGAAAAATGCAATAACGTAAGTGTCTACCAACGGATGCACTAAATAGATATACTTTTTGAATTAAGCAAAGTTCGGCGTGAAAAATCGGCAATAAAAGAACGTTATACGGTAACAGTTGTTTTAATTTAAATAGCTGAGAGTTTTCTTACCCAATGATATGTAAAACAAATAATTTCTAGTTGAATAAACTACATCAATTTTAGTTACGTCGTAGGTGCCCACGGCGAAATGGGCACGAACGGCACGAACGGATATATAAATCATTATAATGTGTTCTTATATATATTTACTTGTTTATATACCCGTTGACGAGCATTTGTTGATTTACATATATAGTTTATATTACTACCATATCATCCCTTATTTTTTAATAGTTTTATCTTTATATATTTACATTAATTTTTAAATACTACTGATTTTCTTCATCTTTCGTCGGTTTTTGCTCACAATATGACCTATTTATGTGTCGACGAGCCGTAAAATACCATTCATTCATTCATTCAAGGTCACAATGACCTTATTTTGGTACGCGACACACCGCTATCCCAAGATATATTCACATACCAAGTTTGATACATCTAAGTGTTATAGTATTGAAAATACGGTCCGGACAAGCATTTTCTATGACAGAGGTCACAGGTCAAGGTCAAGGTCACAGTAATCTTATTTTGGTACGCGACACACCGCTATCCCAAGATGTAATCACATACCAAGTTTAGTATCTCTATGTGTTACAGTATTGAACATACGGTCCGGACAAGCATTTTCTATGACAGAGGTCACAGGTCAAGGTCACAGTGACCTTTTTTTGGTACGCGACACACCGTTATCCCAAGATGTATCCACATACTAAGTTTGGTACCTCTAAGTGTTATTTTAATGAAAATACGGCCCGGACAAGCATTTCCTATGCATTTTATATGACAGAGGTCACAGGTCAAGTTTACAATGACCTTATTTTGGTACGCGACACACCGCTATCCCAAGATGTATCCACATACCAAGTTTGGTATCTCTAAGTGTTATAGTATTGAAAATATGGCCCGGATATGGTAACGGTATCCCAGATGAATAAGCTTTTTAGTTATATAAAGGTTGCGAATGTTAAAGTCCTG